>JBBELK010000653.1:600000-842591 GCA_037783545.1 Henricia sp. BOLD:AAB3569
CATCAGCTAGTTGTCTCAAATTCCAGTGATGACTGTGATTTTTCTTATCCCATATCAACTCAAACGATGGATAATTTGATGCAGCACTAATAATGATTGTCAATTATCAATGAAACATAAATCAATTTTAAAACCTCCAGAGCCTTAATTACAACTTATTCCAACTTAATTTCCAGACTTTTTATCTGGAATTGAGAAGAGCACACAAGGGTCGAGACAGCACGCCCATTACCACAAGGCAGTTGGAGTCACTGATCAGATTGACTGAAGCGAGAGCCAGACTGGAACTTCGTGAGAAGGCTGAGCAGCAAGATGCAGAGGATGTGGTTGAACTCATGAAGTTCAGGTAGATAGATGTAACTGCAGTGGAAATTTTAAGTTGCTATAAGGAACGCCATGTGATCTGTAGAAAGTGTTTGTTGTAGTGAATAATGTACATGCTGAAGAAAATGAATTACTGTATTGTACAGCTCTCTCATCAACATAAAACTGGTACAGTTCTGCTTGTTCTTTAGTAGCGCTGGGAGTTACCGCTTATTTTTCTAAACGTTTAAACGTCAATTTAACGTTCGTTTAAACGTTTAAACGAATAGTAAACATAACAAAAAGTTAAACTTATTACTGCGCTCGCAATAAAAAGTTCTTTGACCTGGTATCATGTGCGTTCGCGCGGCACTGCTGACACTTCATTTAATTAATTGGAGCATACATGATGCAGGCCACGAAAGTTCAGCTAGTAAACAGTGTTTACCGCCTTGCTTTGAATTCAACAAGATTAAACCGTAAACCAGTAAAATCGCTTCCGCCTGCGAACGCAACTGTACATCTTCTGCTTGAAACCACAAAGGTTACCGACGTACCGTTGGGCTCATCACAGCGGTATGCTGCCTGATTCTTACGAACAAAATTGCCGCTTTAGATATTTCTGGCGGCTCAAAACGGCCATTAGATCTTTGAAAAAGGGAGGATCGTTTTTTCACAAGTTGGTTTCGGATATCCTTTAGCATTTTTCTAAACGGATAGTTAAATTTCGGTCGTTTAAACGTTTAAACGTCGCAGCTCTATTCTTTAGATGTGGGGCCTCATTATGTAATTTTGAACCAGTAAATGGCAGCTGTTTCAGTAGACTTGATATTAAAGGAGGAATCAGAGTTTGTACTGTCCGAAGGCTGAGCCTCGCCAAAAATCACGATTTATTTGAACCAGTCGATAGTCTATGAAAAAAGTACAATCCTCCTACCTTTTTAGATCCATCCACTTTAATTTTGAAGTATTTTTCCAATAAAAAGTACCGGGTCGGCGGGCAATTTATTTTTAGGAGTCCGTACACAAGCAAGAATCTGCACTTTTCTAGTCTGCTGGTAAAGAATACGTAAAATAGTTATTTATGACAAGTTTGATAGATAGAGGTACAACAACAGAATATATATGTGTCTGTTTTCAATACTGGAGAGACCTTTTCCTCCAGGATTATCTCTCTGTACAATGTCATTCATCTTCTCTCAAAACAGATAACTTCAGCTATAAAAGAACTAAAACGAATAGTGCCACAACATACAGTGTACCTTTCTGAAAGCCCTGTGTGCAAATTTCCAATATACACCAATCCGGTAACTAATATCTCCTCCCTGCATTCCCGCCATAGCTGGGGGGGGCGTCCAGTGCATGGGCTGTGCGTTTTGTGTTGCTGTTAGAACGAAAAGCGCTCATCCATTACATGCACGAACGAGCCTCCTTCGCGTACACGCGACGCGCCCGCCTTCGCGCGCACACAACCCTACAAAGACGCGCAACTTGTTCGAAGTAAACAAATGCAGCTTCAGCAACAGCAAAAACATACAGTTCATTCAGTGGAAGCCCCCCAGCTATGGCGGATATACAGGGAAGAAGACCTTATTACCGGATTGGTGTATACCGTATGTAACAAGGACACCAAAAAATGTCACAAAGTATGTGTCCTATTTGTAAACAGGGTTTTCAGAAAGGTATGTTGTTGCACTATTTGTTGCTTAAGTTATTATCTTCTTAGATCTGTCTTAAGATATTTCTTTTGTTTTGAGAGAAGATAACTGGCATTGCATAGAGTTATGATCCTGGTGAAAAAGTCTCTCCAGTATTGAAAACAGACTTATATGGTACAGGTCTATTTTACATCAACTTTATTTGGTCTGTTTCGCTTGTGTGCACAGTATGATTGACACGTACTCGGATGAATTTGGATTTTTAGACTTCCAGCGATCTCAACATGGCTCTGGAATGAGCAGTAGATCTAAGGTAAAATTGTGTTGATTACCCTATTTTAATTAGGGAATCAAAGTGGGTTTGGCCGGTCTTAAACTGTACCTTTAAAACTGACTAGGGGCCTGGACACTGTTAATGGCCCAATAAAGACCGGCCAAACCCACTTTTATTCCCATTCATAAATACCTGATTGTGTAAATCAGTCAAATTCACCGAAATTCTTCATCAGTAATTTAAGCTTGCTCTTTTGCCATGTTTTGCATTCTACTTTCTTGTCATCCTGAGATTTCAGGGAATTTCTACTCTGCAAAGCGACGTGACAATACCCTGAGGAAATACACGCAAATCTGTGGAGCGAGCCGGCTGTTGTCTTGAGCCAACTCGCGCCCGAGTAATTTTGATGTAATTTAATCAATTCGGTCATGTTATGCCGAAAAGAAACAATTTCTATACTTTCCAGAAATTCTATTGGGTTCTGTTCCTTATGACTGTCCCATTCCTACCAAACTTTCAAACGACGAACCTTATTTACTCCGCAGTTTTCCAAATTAATAACAGGGATGCATGCTGATGAATGTAATGGAACGGATTCCCCAGTATGCTTTAAATAGCAGCCAATCGCCGACGCGGACAACGGCCAGCATTACCGAGTACATGTATCACATGCGTGCACGGTGTTTACAACTGCGCGCGTGACATTTGAATGCCTGCAATCGTGCTGCACAATGCACTGCAAGCGTCCTGATTGGTCCAGCCGAGGCGACAGGATTTATGTCGCTAGTCCCACCGCCAAATGGGGCCTTTTTCAACAGGGCCATGTACGCTAGGAGTGAGGGAGTGCGTTAAAGGGGCACTGTTGCAAGAGGATGCTTTCTTGTATGCATCCTGTCGTTCAAAGTGCTGTGTGTATAGTGTTGTTTTTGTTCGATCGTTGTGTACCGGTATAAGTTGACCTTGAGAACTTACGTTACCCTGTGAGATTCATCGACTTCCGGAGACCCAAGCACGTGACTCCACGTCAAAATTAGCAGAACTCATCTACCGATTCGGGATCCACTTTAACAATTCTTAAAATCCTATTTATTACCTGTGCGAAAAGTTAATTGAGCAAAAAGTTCATAAAATGTTAAATCTTATCTTTTATTTCTGTCTCTGAGATAAACTGGTAACCCTGGATGTACATGTGTAATATGAAAACCATGCAGCGCATCGCTGGTAGTCCGCAAGTGGCACAAATATTTTTTGCGTGTGTATTTGACGCGAATATGTTGCATTATACAGTGTAGCCGCTTTCAAAACCACTTGATTCGTCTTCAGACGATCTTTGCGATTTTCTGTCCTGGCCGTGTGTACTTTATTTTTGTTGGTGAAGGTTCAAGCAGACGTACAAACCAGATATGTTTAGCCGTGTTAATATTTCGGCTGAGCCTACCAATTCGTAAAGTGTACTTGCAAACTGGAAACTAAAGGTCAAACATTTGTATTTGTTTGTGACAAGTTCGGACAATATTTTCTCCATTTTATTTATTGAATCAGTAGATATTAAGGTGCCTTTTTCATTTATTGGTGTTTTGGCGCTTACAAACGTTAAAGTGACATATCAAATAATATCGTCACGATGTTAAAACCCCGTTGCCTTTCCCTGACTGGTCTCCGGAAGTGTGACCCAAAACGAGATTTATTGCAGGTGTGTTGTACGTGCATGCACACGACCGGGTACTTAATTTGTGTCACAGTACATGTACGTCGAATTTGCTTGTGAACGTGTGCAGTTTCTGTATGCGTGTGCATGTTCCATACGCGCTGATACCGACTAAGGCACGGGTGCGGCTGTGGGTTAGACTAGAAAGTGTTAAAGATTGGCCGGCCTTTATTGTCCACGTGGTGTGCTCTCAGCCTATACATGTACCCAGCACGATATGGGGCCTAAGGACTCCCTCCTAATTCCCCTATGACTCAACACACTCTTCCCTTGTTAACGCACCAACCACCCCTAAAAACTGAAAGGAATTCCTTGGATGTTTGAGACACAATGGGGGAACAATAGTAGGGGGAGTACCCTCGGCCCCATATTGTGCTGCATATGTCCCGGCCAGTAGGGATGCGTGAACTGTCTAAGGTATTTATGAATACAATATATTTAACATGTACAATGCATTGCAATTGACACTTAATAACACACACAATGTAGAAGACATTTTTTTCACTCATTTCCCTTTTTCGTGAGGATTCCTTTCACAATTTGTGAAAAATATAAGAAAACTTTTCCCACCTGTGAGAAAGTGCCCCCATTTTGTGATAACTTAACCCCATGCATATTCTCAACTTATGGGTATTTCGATTTCACTTGAATGTAAAGTGTTGCCACCTGTTTAAAAAATAATGGAATATGACGGGAATTTTTATTTGTTCAATTGTATCGTTTTTCCAGGCAAAACGCTTTGTTGCTGTTTTGAATAGAGTTGCAGAACAGACATACAATTCCTTGTTTACTGTGCAACAAATGAGAGAAATAGCTAAGGTAGGTATTAAAAACAGTAAATTTGTCCTGTGTTTAAAGTACTTAGTGTGTCCAGATCACATTTTTGAACACCCCCTCCCCCCCATTTTTCCCATGGGTGTTGAGGTTTTTATACCATATCATGTGTCATATTTGTCTTGTTACCATTCTGAATTGTCACGTTCTCTGTCCATATATTTTCAAGGATATCGTTAAAAAAACACCGATGTTTTGTAAAGTAATTTATCTGGTTCCATAAATCAGTGCAGTAATTACACTAACCTTTTTGCTTCCACGTATCCAAAATGGAGATTGCAAATTTTCTTTCCATGGATAGTATTTTGGGGAAGTATTCTCTTCTTAGGCTAAAAAGAAATCTATTTTCTGGAAAAATCTGAACACTTTAATACATGTAGCTGGTTGGCTGTTGTCTGTTGATGATGGCTGTTATCCGGTTCGTAAGTGCAACGTCACATACGCTGCATGCACCGCTTCCGGTTCCAAATGGAACCGAAAGTAAATTCAAATCAATTATGCAAATTCCAACCATGTAATTCAAATTTAAAGTGACATAAATTAAATATAGCTCATCCCAGTCTAGGCAATGTCACAAGAAACTTCCATCTGTATTTTGAACAGGATGCCAACATTACCGTTCCGGACTTTGAGAGTTTTGTGGCTTCTCTTAACAACCAGAACTACCTCCTCAAGAAGGGTCCACGTGTCTACCAGCTACAAACTGCATCCTTCTGATAAAACTTGGGTGGGGGGTGGGGGGTGGGTCTGTACAGCTTGATAACTTGTGAAGTCTTATTTCTGACAAAATAAGATGTTAAAATTTGGGCTTTAAAGGCCCATTACATCATTTGCAATGACCGAATATTTTCCTTCAAAAGAACAACTCAGAATGTTGATAGCAACAGTAACAAACACGACATGAGTTTATTTCTGTCCAAGATGGTACTTTTTAAAAGATATTGCTGTTTGGGGACACCGTCCCAAACAGCCTTTGTTTTCGTTCTGTCCTCAGTCTGGATCTTTCTTCACAGCCGAATTTCTTCAAACTTGGCATATACTTAGACCAACATCTGAAGATGTGTACCGGACAATGACGAGGTGTCCAATTACAAGCACTTGAAATTTAACATTTTGGGTCTTCAGAAATTCATAGAAAATAACCGTTTGACCTACACTCGTGTTGGCCTTTGGCATATACATGTACGATCACTAACAAAGGTCTTTAAGATGGACACTGACATTGACCTTTGACCTCGTTTCGTATTGGTCAAACAGATTTTGGCTTGTCATTTGAAAGTGGTGAGATATTTGGATGGGGTTAATGGTAATAGTTCGACTAGGGTGGAGTATTCAACAAATATGGCGATGACCTTTGACCTTGCTCACTTCCAGTCGAAACCGGAAGTAGCCCTTAGCCATGGTACGTGGGAGGTATTGAAATGGGGTCAACGATGTTAGTGTCAGAGGCCCTCGGGCTTTCCAAAAATATAAGTGACGTCATCGTACGTAATAGCGCCCTCTATAGTGACAAGATAAACATTTCTCAAAACGTATTTTAAACAGATGTCTGTTGGGAAGTTTGTCTAAAATGGTCAAAGTTGGTATATAACATCACCTTGGGTCAGTACACATACCTGTGGTGTCAAACTTTGATGACTTTATCAAGTGTAATATTACATTTGAATTTTAAAGCTTTGATGACATGTATCTGCAGAACCCAACATCGGAAACAAATAAAACTTCACAGGTATGTTGTCCGCCATTAGGTTGGTGACATATTATAATGACGTTGTGATGATGTCATCGTGTGTCATATTACAATGAATTAAAAATAAAGGTCCAAATTTTCAAAAATCAAAAAAAAAAAATCAGCACTTTGACATGAACCTAATTCCTGCGGTAACAGTGACAGCTAGCCAAGATCTAAGTTTTGTACATACATGTAGACAAAGACCTTTGATTTAGTGCACTTAAAAGAACCCATTATTTGAAATTGGTGAAAGATGCAGAGATTTGGTTGGTAGTGTGAATGTCCAAGATGAATGGACTTTCCAAAACTGTAAGATGTCATCGCTGGAAGGTCGCCCTCTAGTGGCGAAATTAAAAATGTCACAAAATTAACCTCTATGGCTACTTGTGTGCAAATTAGCTGAATATTAGTGATTGTAGAGCTGGTTTATAAAACCATAAACACACGACTTAACAAGCATGACAAATAGATGGGTCTGTCCACATTTAAGTGCACACTTTTGTGACTTTTTTCAAAAGTACATAAAAACTATGAAGTTGTTTATGTTAATTTCTTTATTACATTCCGAGTACATACATGTACCAGGCCATGTAAGAATTGTTGTCTATTCTCTAGTTTTCATTTTACATTTTCAAAAATTACAACAATATCGTCTGCAAAAAGTAGTGTACTTGATTGGGGAAGACGTGTATGCATGGTGATACACGTTTGTCACAAAGTCACTATTTCGATAACTTTATTGTAAAGAAATATTTCTTGTCATTGCATTGATAGTGGATACATGCGTATATACTCTTGAGGTATTTATTGTAGTTTTGTCGTTTCCCCCCCCCCCCCCCCCCCCGCCCCCCCCCCCCCCCCCCCCCCCCACAAAAAGAAAATCACCTTGAAGTTTACTAATATTTATTTTCTTTTAATATATGTTAGTTATGTATTTGTATTCGGCCCAATTAAATATAACAGTTGTTTTGTTAACAAACAAGATTTTAGATCCCAATTCTTTGTTCTTCACTGTTTTCATTTTTTAATGTCTGCAGTAATCCCGGATAATATGTTTCAACCAAATAAGTGTAATTACAATCACTAACTGGTATATTGGACAACATAAAGGAAGCACTTTGAGAGACAGAAATTAATGTTTGACATAACCAGACAAAGCATTGTTTAATTACTTTTATTCACCACCTCTTATCTTAGCATACAATACAAAGGATTATTAGATAACAAATATTCAGCACCAAGACGAGGGTTCCAGCGATTGTCTGGTATAGAGCTTCTGCACCGGCGGCCATGACAGGGGGCAAGTTTTCATATTTCAATTATGTGACGATAGATCCAAAAGTGACTACTCTTGCTTGATGTACTGTGACAATGTGACTGCCCCCTGTCATGGCCGCCGTGCAAAGGCTCTATTGGATAATTCAGCCATTTTATTCCTATAATACACAAATATTACTAAGTGGAGGACACGACTACTTATATCACAAAATATAAAGAAAGGAAGATGTTTGCGGGAAGGCTCAAGTTTAAAACCTCTGCTAACAAAAAATCTCAATACTATGTAAGCATGTTCGTTTTATTTAACCTGGGTACCCTCTGATTTGCCAGGACAAATGTTGAGGAACACAAACTATGGCAGTCAATTTTCTATGGACAGCAAAATACATTACACTGTAATATGAAGGGCATTATCTCTGTGACGTCGCTGCACATATGATTATTGCAAGATGGACAAAACTATGGTCATCAATTGTTACAGTAAATATACCTTTGCATTCCACCACCAAACGGCCAGTAATTAATTGTTAGCGGTATAATGCTAATAGAAACAAAAACTTTAAATAGTAGCAGATCCTAAAAGTCACCCACTTGCATCAGAGATGGCCAGAAAACATCTCCTTGCACTTAGTCCCCAGGGGCCAATTTCATAGAGCTGCTTAAAAGCATGAAAAACCTTGCTTGATAAAATGAGGTTACTGCCACAAAACAGTCCTCTAACACTGGTCATGTGCTATTTTTTTATCACATGAGGATTTCACTGGTAACGTTCTCTATAAGCAAGAGTTTTTGTGCTTAGACACCTCTATGAAATTAGCCCAGGTCGTAGTTTAAAGCCCCAATATAATACATCATTTGTTAACCAAAAATTTACCTAATGAGTTGACAGCAATGGTAACAAAGACTACATGATTTCTTTCCTGTGTAAACAAAAATACTGAAAGTAATTTTTTTTACAATTTATTTAACACAAAATTCATTCATGGATTTTTTAGGTTTTCTGAAATATTACTTTATCTATGTGGCTGAAATTTCTACAAGGCAGGTTATCAACATTATTCTTTAGTTATAATGCTGTTCTTGTTATTAAAAAAAATAATTCCAATGCACTGCACCAAAGGATGTTTATCCTATGTTAATACATACTTGTACACAATTCCTAGTAAGTGTTTTCTTTCCATGAACAGACAGACGTAGATAAAGTTGTACATTGTCCTATGTTAATAATACATACTTGTACACAATTCCTAGTAAGTGTTTTCTTTCCATGAACAGACAGACGTAGATAAAGTTGTAGATGTACATGTACATGTACATCTAAATAACACTGCAAATAAAATTAAGCAACATACCTCGACAAATATGTGCTTTTTAAAATATTTACAAAAATCAAACAGCAAGGAAATGGTCACATTGTGTGGCAATGTTAGCCATATTTACCTAAACCAATAAAGGATTTTCAAATTGTCATCGGAAACGAGGGTCTTGGTGCTTTCTCGTGATGACATTTGCAAATAAAAAGACATGTGACTATTACAATGGCTCGGTGTAATTACGATATTAAAATAGCGTAATTATGCAAGATTGAGAATTTTGAGCAGATTACATGCAAGATCTCTATTAACGAAGCTTATTTTACAGCTCAAAATCCAGTGTTGTAGTCGAGTCCGAGTCTCGAGTCACTTGTTCGCCAAATTAACGAAACGGAATCTATCTGCTATATTTCGTTCACACAATATGTGAAATGATGATGTACTCATGCGTTTCTTACTGGCAGTGTACATATTCACGCATCGGACTTTTTTTTCGAAGAATATATATATTTTTATTTTTTTGAAATATGTGACTTGTGAGTCATGTCAATCGAGTCGAGTCACGAAAATTGTGACCCGATTACAACATTGTTGAAAATATACCCTTTCTTGTTTTAATATAAAACATGGGGTGCAACACTTCTTAACTAGGCAGCTACATGTAAAGTGCACTGCAACTACAGGTAGGTTACATGTACATGTACATATGGGTGAGTTGACAGATAGGTGCACACTGGTTTCAAAATAGCCTTTAATACATTATCATATTAAAATATAGTCTTCTAAAAATGTTTTGTGCGGATAATATTTAAAGAGCAGCATAAGCCAAAAGGGTACATTTAGTTCCCCAGACAGTGTAGCCCCACACACACGAATTGCGTTTTATACCTTTCCCAATGCTTCTTCCAAAGAATGATGCCGTGTTTTGAGATAAATACACCTTATTCAAGTATTTAAATGTGTGGCGGTCTGGGAAACCCGTCGGATGGTCAAAATTGTACAATTCTTGTTGAGCATTTAATCAAATAATACACCCTTTACTTATCTCAGAATAGTTTAAATGGATTCAATATTCAAACCACAACTAAAGTTATGACCTTTCAAAGACGGTTTATTCTAAAACCCACAAACGGAGAAATCGGGCTTCAAAGTTGGCATTTTCTAATTGTGTTGGGTTTTAAAACTCGCAAATTACATTTTACACTTTGAGAGGGAATTTAAAGACCATAACTTCTTTGGAACTAAAATCTCAAAAGACAGGGTGATTTTTTTTGGTAAATTGGCCCATAACTACAAAATGTACGTGGCGACTTCCGACGGGTTTTCCCAGACCGCCACACGAATGGTTCGATCATGTCCCCCTGAATCAGTTCTGTAGAATGCAAACTGCTACATGTAATTGGAAAGGTGCCAGAGTACTTATGCGTTTCGAGCCTAGGAATGTATACATGTATGTAACCTTTCCAATGCAGTCACACTATACTACCCATTGAAAATGCCACAGATATATACATGGTCCTGAAATCCCCTGATGTTTCGTTTTGGATTGGTTACTTAATGCTCAGCAATACTGTCAACCATGCTGTATGCATACAAAGTATAGTATAGTCAATCACTAACAACTCGCCAAAAACATTCTCTCCAGAGAAGCAGCATTCAAACATTATTTTTAAGCAAGGTTCTCCCCCAGTCACAAACCTTTACGTACAAATGTAGCCAATTCATAACATGCATGTACATGTAGATGGACTTACCGGTACAATATCAGAGGAGCTTCCTATTGCCTTTTGACCAAAGTTCCCTTTATGTATTGAAATTGTTTATATACATCAATTTCTCTCGTAACCTATATTAACTTTTAATGAACATTCAAATATGTTTGTTAAGTTACAATATTTTAAACACTCGTACACACAACTATGCTTTTATTTACCAATACTTCTTGAGAGTATTTTTTTCTTAAATCGCAACATAATCCAAATTTAGTGTTAATGTTTTCTTTAGATCAATGAACATAAAGACCCTACACTTCCAACCCATAGGATATCCGGTCTTATGGCCAAGAAAAAAAATAGCTTCCCATTACCCGCCCTAACCTACATGTATATCTTTTTGCCTACATAAAACCTAAATTGTTCCTACATCACCTATATTTTTTTACCTCTTCAAAGCATGAAAAAGTGGCTCACTCTTGTATATTTGTAATGTGCAAGTAGTAGAAAAATACTGACCGTCATCCCACCCCAATATTTTCGGCTTAAAAAAATATATTTCCCACCCTGAATATTTTTTTATTTTTTTATTTGGCCTTTTATTAAATCACAACGTGTATCATTCGTGTAACTACAGTTACACTGATCACAAAACGAGTGACAATTTAAAAGGTGATTGTCAAAAAGTATTTCATTATTCAATTTTTAAACCAGCAACTCTTTTTTCTTTCATTTCTGCGATCTAATTTGACATTTTGTGGAAATGAAATAAAATTCATTAGTTCAGTTAACATTCCTTTTTGTATACGTACAAATGTGCGTTTTAAGAAGTACAAAACTTTCACTATCCAAATACCATTACTTAATACATGTATGCAATACATGTATTTTGCTTACAATACTAAAAATATACGAATGCAATTGGTCACTAATACACAAATATGTACATATTAATCTTGGCTTTGTGCTTGGTAAGTGAGAGCGCTACACGTAGGCACTAGACGGGACAAGCTCCACTCATTTGTACACAAGCAAAATGGCTATACTATGCAGTACAGTAAACTACATGTATCCTAGTTATAGTGCTCTTCAACAAACCGAACAATGCATTCACAGTAATTCAGGAGTAATGGAGAGAGAAAAGGGGGTTAAATGCATACATCACGAGAATTTAAAGTATATTCTTTCCTCTCTTAACATACATAGTTCATGTATAGCCATGAAACAAAATTTGACCCACTAAAAGGCGGATACAGACTTAGCAATGCCTTGGAATATGGGTGCCACCATTTTGTCTGCAACCTGGGCAAAGAATGACATTTGTGTGTATTGCCATAGGAATGCACTGAGAATTTGTATGTCATTCATTCTTTGCCCAGTTTTTTAACAAAATGGCAGTGGCCATACTATAAGGCATCGTTGCTAAGTTTGTATCAGTGGTTATTAAGACGTATGCCTAGTTTGCACACTATTAAATTTGTACAGAGTATACAGTGCTCACTAAGTTACATCAGGAAAGGGAAAAAATCCTAAATAAATAATGTACGAGTTACACTACATGCAAAAGATGACAACTCTAAATTTTAAAATGGGTTTTAACGGCTCATAAATTTTCAATAAACATTTACAGAAATTCCTATATGCAGTTCACATTTTCAGTACTTTTTGCAGGAGATACATGTACACAGCTTATAGACTACTGAAGTGTGACGTCATTTCCAGGGTAACTGGGTCTACACAATCACTGGTAATCTGAAACATCCATTGCTGAAGCGCAGGGAAACAGTTTATGTTTAGGCCTTATGTCAAGTCATGGACCAGTACCAGTCTTCGTATTTACGGAGTACGGAGACTGCTCTGATCTACTGGGAGTCAAAAATTACATTCTTGGGTCCCTTGATAACAAAGCTGTCCTGATGGTCCTCCTTGACATGTCGGCCGCTTTCAACACTGTCGACTATCGTATTCTTTTGCATAGACTCGACACTGAATTTGGGCTTCGTGGTTCAGCCAAGTCTTGATTTAGTTCAAACCTCATCAAACAAGAGTTATCCAGTGAACATATTCTTTCCGAGTTGATCTGAGAGAAGCAGAGTCGCTGTCCCATTTCAAGCGTTCTCTCGAGACTCTTTATATTTTGGTTTCCTTTGTGAATATGTACCTACATGTAGTGGTTTCCCGCTGACTGTTTTGTTATTTCTTCGTTCTTGACCCATTCATTGTTACGCGCTGTTCTTTGTATAGCGCGATACAAATGCTGTAGACCTAGCAACCTTGGCAACACACACAGGGTGACGTTTTCACTTTAGTACTCTATTGGGTTTCGAGTCAACTCGGTCCCGGTCAACTCGGACCCAGGTCAACTCGGTCCCAAGTCAACTCGGTCCCAAGTCAACTCGGACCCTATGGGAAATTGAACGTAAAATTATACGTTTTATTTCTGGATGTCCTTCAGATCCTGTAAGGACTTCTCATATAATTCAGTAATAGTTTGTTTTCGCTCGTGATAACTGATCGACTTCGTGTGTTGTTTGCATTTGTTTATGTAATGTACGAACTATTTCAACTGGTACAAGCCTTACTTTTTGAAAATATAAATCAATTACAGAAATGCAGGGCAGTTGCAGGGCAGTTTTCTGCAGGACAGTTGGTGCGAAAACAACCAGAATGTACTTTAAGTAAACAAAACAAAAAAAGGAGATTTGCAATGTCCAAAAATGTAATCGACCATTTTGCCTGAAAATCCTTACCTAAGTGGAGTATTTCCGCCCGAGATGATATATTTTTATCAGTAAACTATAACGGTATCTGTTTCGGAAAACAATGTTCAAAACCCAACTTTGGTGATTATTAATCTTTGGCCATTGATTTTAAACATTTTTTACGTTCAATTTCCCATAGGGACCGAGTTGACTTGAGACCGAGTTGACTTGGGACCGAGTTGACCGGAACCGAGTTGACTTGGGACCGAGTTGACCTGTACCCCTCTATTGTGGACACTGATAACCAAGTGTACTTTTTAAACCATAACGACAAAAGGACTAGCGTTCATACCTGGGGCCAATTTCATAAAGCTGTTTAGCAGAAAAATTTGCTTAATCCAAAATTTGTATGCTTTATAAAAATGGGTTTTCTGTAAATTTTTATGCTGTGTATTACAATTGACTAATGTTCTGCTATTCTTGCTAAAAACACAAGTTATTAACACTTTGGATTAAGCAAATTTTTTTGCTAAACAGCTTTATGAAATTGGCCCCTGGGCTCAATTTCATAGAGCTGCTAACAGCCTATTTCATAGACATTAACAGTAAGCAACTGAAAACTTGCCTTAAAGTAAGCACACCTTTTCAACTAACGCTTAAGCAGCGCTATGAAATTGGGTCCTGGATGAAATTATACAAGAAATTTTATAAGTTTATCATTTAGATTGGTTTAGATCGTTTTATTTGGGGCCATGCCAATCCCTCACTGAATGTCCAGTGCACGCAGCAGTTCCTCCCCCTGCAGCAGCCCTGCGGATGACTGTAGTGGAGTGTTGACATCCAGATCATGCCTGGTGATCAGGGACAAGTAATTGAAGATCCCATTGTCCGAGTCTGGGGGCGGTGATGGTTGCGCTTGGAATAGCGGGAACGGAACCACATCGCCACTGGTTTGTGATGATGCTGTGCTAGCTTTACTGGCTTGCTTGTTACATACCTTCATGAAAAAAAAGCAAAGAATATGTATTTTAATGTGGCGTTTACTCTTCTTATGGGAGGGGGAGAGGAGGAAGGAGGCCCAGCTAACTTTCTTTGTATATAGTTTGTAAAGCATGCATTTTTTTTTTATCTTCAAACCCGCTCTTTTACACAGTTTATATGTCGTAATGAACAAGATAACGGCTTTGGTGGGTTGAAATTGACCCGGGAAACTGAACAGAATCAAGACTGAATCCGCGGCCAGGGCGCGGAGCTACTCTTGGAACTTGCGATGTGCATGCATTTTCATTTTGTGATTTGTACCACGTGAGATGGTATTTTTCTTGCTAGCCAATGGGATTCATTTTCCAACGATTGTTCATGGTTTCTGTAAGGGGAGCTTAATGATTTCTGCCAAAATGTTTTTCACAACGTTCTGCAAATAATTCTGTCAGAGAAAATCTGGTAATTTTAACACTCCCGATACGCCATTTTCACAATACAAATGTATGCCCCGCCGCTAGAGGGCATTTGCAATCAAACCGTTCCGATCAATCGATCATTATCAACATATCGTGCAGATGCGCACTGCGCGGTAACTCTATGGCTTTGGCACGTTGCGGCGATGAAGCCGATACAATATTTGATAAGCACTGATCAAGCGACGTCTGTGGGAGATATCGATCGTGAAGTCATATGGATGGAGGAAGGAAAGTCATTTCATGCATCCCGTCGGGCATTGGGCTAAAAAGGTCGGGTCTGATTCAGCACAGAAATTGCTTTGTACAGTGCATGTGATGTTCGACAGTTAAATACGAAGCATTCTTGCAAGTATAGGTAGTCATTTTGAGTGCATTTGTTATGTTCAGGAGCCAGCTCTTTTTCATATTTTTCATTCATTGTCATTTAAAATACATACTATACGTAAGATGTGAAATCCAAAGAGAACCACTCCCGAACAGCCGAACCGAGTGAAATGTTCGGTTCGGTCGCGTAAAAGTGCCAAGTTCGGTAAAATGCCGTTTGGTTCTTTAGTTCGTTTACAGCATTAATGGACATGTACGACTGTGGCAGACATTGGCTATACATGCACAATCCAATCACCTTCCATTGTAAAAAGGTTTGTGCTCAATCAAAATTGTATGCTATGCTTTTAATGCAAACATTTGCTTTAGCGTAAGATGTTTTGTGAAGTTGGCTCTGATTAACATTTGGTTCGCTATGTGCTGCTTAACAGAAAACAGGTATTATAAAATGACAACACACTTCTACTACCCGTTGTCCTACAAAAGAAGAGCTTTATATTTATCCTATATAACTTTGTCATTTGGACATGTCCGAAGTCCCTTTGCACCTCTTGATGAATTGCGTGAAATGATCAAGGTGGTGTGCAATAACATTAGTAGCCTTTGTTCAAGGCCTCGCAGCTGGTGGTGTCGCGCGCCAGAACAAGAGCGCCACCATGCGACAGGATGCGGGAGCAGCGCAGCTGCAACGCCTTTGGCGACCCAAAATAATTACTTATTAATGTATAACAACCCCTGTTGCATTATTCATCCCTGCGTTGTATGTGCTGCGAACGTATGTATGTGTTGGTGGGCGCGCACGCCTGTGATTACAAACCGTGAACCTGATTGGCTCGCATTATTAGCTATTTAACACAACACGCACACACGATCAATAGCATTTTGCTGCCTGAGCGGTAGCAAAATTCCGGGTCACCAAATGCCTTGCAGCTGGCGCTGCTCGTTGCATGGTGGCGCTCTCGTTCTGGCGCGCGACACCACCGAAGCCTTGAACAAAGGCTATGACATTAGGGGTGATCCAGCATTCCTTCAGAAGCTTTTGGCTCTAGCACGCGCTTTCCACCCGACTGTCTCCAGCGATGTATTGACATTGGAGGACGGCACGTTGAAAGTAGTAGTAGTAGCTCAGCACTACAGCAGAAAAAGTGCGCTTATGGGTTTTATGAAATTGGGCTTTGATAAATAGATATTTCCTCCACAAAACACTAAGAATGGTTCAAATTACCTCCTGTGCTACTTTCTGTAGCAGTGCAGAGTGGCCAAACTGGTTGTTGATGGACCTACCATCGGACCGAAACAGTATTGACTGCAACATGTTCATTCCTGTTCCGCCTCCTAGTCAGGAAAGTAAAACAGACGTGTACACATACCGTACCTCAAGCAGTTCACAGCGAAATTGGGGTTTATGAAATTGCTATTTCTTGTCCTTCATGTAGAATCATTAATAGCACACAGTGCTTCCCCAAGACATGACAAATAAACTGAATCCCATGACCTCTCACTTTCATAGCACAGACTTGTTGTACATGTACATGGATCATCCCATGAAAATGGGATACTGTGTCCCTCTTTACATTGTTTATTTTTATAAATACCGGGCTTCAGAGAACGATTACCTTCAACGAAGCCTGAATTACCTTCCACGTTACTGCGTTACTGAGATAATTCTATCTCGGTAAACCGGATTTCAATGATAATAACATGGAATTAAACGATAATTATCTCGGTAACACAGAATTCAATGCAGTGAACGATTTCGTTCTGAAATATTGGATAGCAGATTTGCTATGCAAATTTGTTTTTGCGTAGCAATTTTTAAATTTTGTTTAGCAATCCAGTATTTTTGTATAGCAAATTCAAAATGGATGATTAAACGCTGCATATAAGGGCTTCTTTTGCAAGTTATTTTAAAGACCATAAAAATGTTCTTAATATTCACATTTTAAATTTGATGAAAAAATTACCTGAATACGAGACCTACAGTAAAGTGACTAGACCAGGGGTAAGATTGGAGGGGGAAAAAATTCCACAAAAAATTCGGATGACTTCGCCAGGGCACTTCGCGCGTAAACTTTACCGAGTGCAGTGGATGTATACGGTACATGTAAAATGTAAAAAATGCCCCTGTATCATTTAAGCAAAATATTTCTTAAATATATATCATTGAGAAAAACAAAAAAATACCAACACAAATCCCCTTTTCCGATCAACCTCCTCTATCCAACTCTTGTATTAGGTATCTACTCCCCTTTTCCCCAAACGCCATCATTTTTATACAAAAGAAAAAGGTGGCTATATATAATGCACGTGGGTCCGGAAGCATAGTAGGAAAACAATATGCATAAACTGGTACCCATCTCCATAGGCAGATTACCAGTTGCACAAGTTTTTTTCCCACCAGCTGTCCGGACAGTGTGGTTCGCGTCGCGTTTTTTCCCCCCTGAAAATGTACCAATTTAATGCAGAAATTTCAACAGAAATCAAAGTTTTAAGCAATGCCTAACGACTTAGGGGATATAAAGGAATACTGCTTTACGCTTAGAATTAGGTCTCCCTGCACTTCCGTTTCTAGCCAAGAAAATCACCAAGGATTCTTAATTCCAGCGTTCACTGAGAGATCTCCTTTAGGCCAATGAAATTAGATTACTAGTTTCTCGTCAACCACTTTTCAAATTTTGATGAGGTTTTTTTTTCATTATTCATTATTCATTATTTCTTATCAATGAAAAATGCAACCCGTTATATACATACACTAACTGCTATTTTGAAACCGATTTAGGCTCTAAAAGTCGCCCAGAAAGTTAGTGCCGGTATCAGTTCCATGGAGTTATACCTGTAGCTTGTGTTTGAAGGAAGAACTTGAGATGGCAAAAATCATGGAAAATGTCAAAGGAGTTTTGTAAGAGCAATATATTTAATTTGGCAGGCCTTTACGGCCCCCATGGCCGGCCCAAAGAGGGTGTGCATTCCATATAAGATCGGTACAGTTCCTACCCACAAAAACCTTCTGTAGATGCACGTGTTCCAAAATCCGTGGACGCTGCTGTCCCTGTTCCTGTATAGTGTCAACCAATGCACAGTTCCGATTGCGAAACCACTCCGTTGCTTCGTCTATGCCATCGACCAAACCGGCCTTCAGTTCGTCGAAAAGTTGAATAAAAGAATATGAATCGCTCACATCCCCGATGTCCACAATCTTCCATTTAACCACACACCTGTCTTCATGATAAACCGCCAGGGAAAACATATTCATAGCGGGAAAAATCCACACAAAACTGCAAAAGACACATAAATATGCATGTGAATGCGCGCCAGAAAACAATCGATCTACCAACCTCGTGACCACGGCAAAAATATACAACCCGAGTTCCGTGTACAAAGGCCGTGCATATAACGCGATCTGGAAACGAGGTCACAAATTATCGTATGTCGAATTCGGGCGGTCTGTTTTTGGCACGCATGGCGCGAACGCGACCCGAAAACACTGCACTAGGAACAGGATCACACACCACGTATCCGTCGAGAACGAGTTAAGAACAGACCGCCCGAACTCGACCTGCAACGAACGGTTTTCGCTGGTACCCGCCGCCCATACTGGGTGCTGGGGTAGCGCTGATATGCTGTACGGTTGGTATACTGCATTCTGTGATATATTTTGCGAAGCTAGCTGCACAACACTGACTGCGCAACCGAAACAGAAACTTCGCTTGGGAGTAGTTTGTGTCGGATTTCGCCCATTTTTTTGCAAAATAATGAAATTTTTGGAATAATGAAATTTTTTGGTGCGGGGTCAATATCACATGCGGGCGCTGACGAGAAACTAGTCATCTAATTTCATTGGCCTTATCGATAACTTTGTGCGCCATTATTCGTGATGGTGGTTATCAACGACACGATTTGGAACAAATAGCGCCAGGACCGCATCAATGTTTACATGCATAACAAGCTACTTGCGGCGTTCGTTGCTTTTTTTTCCGGACCGGAATTTCAGCGTATCGGGCCGATATACGCGCGTAGGGATCAGGAGAACCCTGCCGTAAGCCGTACGTTATTCTGGTCATTTTTCCATTTTCGTTTTTTAATTTTTCACTAACATTACCAAAACTAATCTGTAAGTGCAAGAATAAGGACCAGATTTTTGAAAAAAATGTGTCGCAAATTGCATCGCTAAATCAAGTCAAAAACTGCGATGCACTTTGAAAAGTGGCATCGCAGATTGGCAATGATACCTTTTTCTCTGTAAAACGGAATTCCACGTTAAAATATCATTGAATTCTATGTTACCGAGATAACTATCGTTGAAATCCGTGTTATTATCAATGAAATCCGGGTTATATCTCAGTAACACGGTAACATTATGGGGCTGCACTATGGGCGTTAATAGGCTTCAGGCTGCTTGTGGCTACGTACTAAGGTCTCTAATGGGTTGAGGGGAAAAGTGGTACAGAAAACTCTCGGTATAACACCCCTGATATAAAGCTCTTCTCGATATAAAGCTCCTTTTTCCAAGTCCCAGCCATTATTCTCTGCATTGTGTATGCACTGGTTATAGCGCTCTCTGGACATAAAGTTCAAATTATTTCAGTCCCTTGTAATGAGATTTTTCTGTATGTTCACTCCAATGTCAGGGGTAAATATGTTCCTAGTGAATGTGGACACAGCTTGTAACTCACCTGGAGGCTGTAACGAGTCCAGCGCCAAGCCACTTTTGGTGGCGTTCCATGATCCTCTGTAGATTCCGTCCTGTCTTCTGGTTCCATAGGTCCCACCCCCTCCCTCTGTACTCCCTCTCTCAAGCCGGGCCACTTTGCACCTCTCTTTTATCTTGCCCTGCTGCTCTTGCTGCATCTCAATTTTTCTCTTTAAAGCCTGCTGCACTGTGGATGGCGGAGGCTGTTTACCAGGGTCAAAGTTCATGAAGGAGAAGTCTGCATCTTTGGTCATTTGCTGATTGGGAGAGTTTGCCACAGGGCGATGGACCGGGGGCGACAGAAGTGGTGGCAGTGACCGGTTACGATCCCAGTAGGTCTGTTGTTGCTGTTGCTGTTGCATTGCTATGCTGCCGTTACTGGTTGCTGAAGAATCTACCATTAAGTTGGGCATGCTACGCCACAGGTTGTTGGCTGGCGGTGGCTGGGGGCTGCAGACTGGTGTGTAGTTGCTGTAGGGTGTGGCTGGGGCAGTCAGGGAGCCAGACGACAGACTCGGTGATTTTTGTTTTTGTGCCCTCACTGCAGGTGACATTCTGGAGTCTAAGTAGGATGTGTTGGTCCTGGGGGAAATGGCACGGCAAACCATATTAGTTAATGCAATTGAGATACATGTATTATTATTTCTTTCTGGTACTGAAACCAAGGATTCCTCAAAAGCGCCCATTGCACCGTCGCTCGCAAGCATGAGGAAACCCATGATGAATTAGAAACGGCCAGAGATACCGGGGAATCCCCTTGCTCTTCACGAAAGAATGCTCTGGGATCTTTAAAGTGTGTTACCGAACACACTGGACCAATGGCTTTACATCCCTTCCGAAGGATGGAGCAAGTGTGATTAAGTGCCTTGCTCAAGGGCACAGGTAGCCCAGCTGGGGCAAGTTTCGAATGGCATAGTGTTCATATTGGTTAGGACTCCGGTAGTATTCACTGTCATACTGCATGTTTCTACTGATATGAGGAGCGGTAGCCGGTTAATACTGTGTACATGTAGTTCGGAGTAGAACTGATTCACGGACCCTGAAGAAACGGAATGGAGTGACAAATTGTCTGCGTAATTCCGGGTATCCTACCGTACCGTGATCCATTAACCACCGCTTGAGGTGGGCCATGGGGTGTAATACTGATTGTCTTTTGCCGTATAAACACATCGGTGTAACATTTGTCAGGCGCACTAGAGATACACGCTGCACAGAATGCAGTGCATGTGACCCGAATAGCTTTCCATACTTCCTGCATGTGTGGTTTAATGCCTGGCGCCCGGCATTTCAACAAAGAACCACTTTACACATGTTGGTTTATATAGCAGGTAAAAAATAGAGTAATGCGGAGTGCTCAGTAGAAACATGCTAATAGTTCACATACTGTACACTATAGAAATGAGTGGAAATGTCAAACAGGAAGAATACAATGTTAAATGTACATGTCTGTAATTTTCCCATGCACATCGTATCAAGCATTATATGCACCACTTAGTGCATATAACACGTTGTGTATAGGAAAATGACATCCATTTCTAAAGCATCGTACATGTACATGTATGGACCGACGCAATAATTCTCTTTTTTGGGCAGGACCCCTCTTGATGAACCTGGAGGAAATCACTAAAGCAGAACAGTCTTGGAAAGGAATCATCAGTGCCTTGTTATTCACAAGCTGAGCATCCATGCAATGCAGACAAACAAGTTGGGTTCTTAGGGAAACCTGATGAGAGACCACAGCTCGTAGGGCATCTGCTTGTGTGTTAGAGGGTTCAAATCCTAATAATGGCTGAATTATTTTTCTCTTATCCCAGATTATAATTTTCATTTCTGTGGTGATCAGACTATGAAAGTGTTGTGCCCACTTACATGCCAGTCCGAAATAGGTCCACAGGCTCCCATGTCTCAAATTGTTGCATGTGATCAATCATCATTTTGTCCCCACAGAAGTCAAAGTCATCACTCATGGAGATGTAGGGCGCCCTCATTGACATTTCATCAACCTGCAGTTGGTCAAATGCCTGGACATAAAAAAGGATGAAATTTGAATGTTGGAGGATTTTAAACTGTAACCTCACCCAATACCAACAACTGATCAAGATTACTTTAATAGACCGATCCAGTAAGCTCCACCCATTTAGAAATTGCCTAGCAACATGCCACACATGTGAAGCACGTGTGCAGTAGAGTCGCGTAGCCGTGCCGTGCGTCAGCGTCCGCGCCCTGGTCAGTGCGTATTGAAACACGCGCACGCACACAGAAACTGCACGCTTGAAAGCAAAATGTGCACTTAAGTATCTGGTCGTGTGCGTGCACGTACAACACGCCTGCATTACGCGTAACGCGAGCGATCAAACAAAAACATCTCGATACACATCTAGAACGCAGTGAATGCACAACATAGCAAAACGACAAGCTAATTTTGGCGAGTTTTTCACGTTTACACAAAAAACACATTTATGAAGGGATTACAAGTAGGTTAGGATAGTCTTATACAATCAGTTTTAAACCGGCTAGGGTCCTCTGCACTGATAAAAATGATTTTTATTGGGTTTTTGCGTCACTCGTGCTGCATTTGCCGTAGCTCTGTGCACAACATTTTGAGGGCTCAGGTAACCAAACATTTTGGTTACCTGAACCTGAGGCTGTGATTGGTCAATTCCAAAATGGGCGGAGCTTACTGGATCGGTCTATTCATTAGGCTTATTAGTGCTTCACACCAACAGGAGTGCCCACAAATGCACAAAACTGTCAGTAGGGACCTACCAGTGAGCTCCATATTTTTCTGCTGGAGACATTGCGCTGCCATTTTTGTACTGGCATGGATGTGCGCGTAGGGTTTTTCACGCGCTTGCAGCTGCAGAGGGTTTTATGGTGACGTACAAGGGGCATCGCATGGTCGGAAATATCTTTGCAAACAAATGTATTTGCAATGTCATACATTCTCTGCAAATATTCGCAAATGTTTGCTAAAAAAATATACGACACCAAAAATATTTGCAAAGATATTTTTGAAATGCGATTTTTTTTCTTGTACGCACCATATATCTTTCGAAGCGCGTCACCACACGCATGTACGCAGTATGCGCAACTCTATACAAGCAACTGCATGCCTTCCGACGCGCTGCTGCACAAACCCATAAGGAACGTCCTGTCCAGCGTACCGGTATATCCAATACCCACCTCAGAGGAGCAGTCGCCCATGAGTGGATCCTTGCTTGAGCTCATTACCGAGTCTGTATCTGGCAGTATCAGGTTGGGTGTGGTCATCTTCTTGGGTGAGAAATCCTGGAAAAAGAAATTATGCCTGTAACATTTCTGTCAAACATTATTTATACATACATGTACTATCACGGAAACCGAGGATGAATAAATGCAAGAATTTTCAAGTCTGTTGCTCCCACATTATCTTTGATTTTCCAATAAAAACAATGTTCTAAACCTGCATATTGTTAAGGAACAGTCATTATTTCCTTGCAACCTCCCATATTGCTGATGTACGTGACACATACAAAATTACGCTGGGCAACTGCCTTTGGTTGTCAACCTAGTATGTAATATCTTACACATCATTTTGGACTGTAACTTGTATAGGGCAATTCCGCAAATAGGTGGACATGAGAAAAAAAAATAAAACCCCAGATTTATTGAAACTACTTATGATGGTTAGAGTATGCCTTTAAGGTTGTAAATTTGTATAGGACACTTTGTATTGTCCGTTTTGTAGGTATTGTGGTATCCACTTTTTTGTTATAAGTTGTAATGACAGAAAATGTAACGTCAGTCACATGTAACGTCAGTCACGCATATTTTCATGTGTACACATATGGTGTGTTTGTTAGGTCCAACTCTTCTATTTTGAGGGGTAAAATAACCATTTTGAATGTATCATTAGTTTGAGAAGAAATTAAAAATAAAGATGATTGATTTTTTTGCATGTCCTTTTTTTGTAACGTCAGTCACGCACATTTAATGAGCTCCCCTGCATACAATATTGCATTAGTAAACAAAGTGACAGTTATTTTAACAGCTATGGGGGCTTAGCTATTCAGTTAGATAGAAGTTGGGGATCACCCTTGATTAACCTGGAGAATACAGAACAATATGTCTTAAAACCTGTAACGTCAGTCACTACGGAATTGCCCAATACATCACTTGCAGTTACCTAATATTTTACTCGACTAAAAGTGTTCATAGCAATAGTAACAATCACCACATGATTTTTCTCCCGTGTAAAATGGTACATTTGCAGGAGAAATTGCCAACTGAAAAAAAATTTCTGCAGACAATTGGTTTTACCATTCATTCAACACAAAAACCATGCATGGATTTTTCAATTTTTCTTAAGTATTACTGTATCTATGTGGGTGAAATCTCTGCAAGGCAGTTTATCAACATTATTCTTTAGTTATGTAATGCTGTTCCTGTTTTTAAAACTTTTCCAATCAGGTAAACATCTGTATTTAAAGTTGGTTGTGCCTGCGTACATTGTCCTCCTGCCTGACTGACCAAACTCCTCCTTCCCGGTCCGTTTGGCGAGTGCCAGGACTCAAGCACATGAACAGGACAATCTCTCCTTCCACACACCCCACTTAAAGCCTCTATCTCTAGAGAGTAAAGGAGGTCCTACATGTACCTCGGGGGCCGCCCAAAGTTGTCAACATTTTCACGGTTCTACAGAGCGTAGATTCAATCCTCACCACCCTCCCCCAAAAATACTACTTTTCATGTTTACACTTCAGTACCGTGAAAGGTCAACATTTTGAAAGGTCAACATGTAAAGTTGCATGCGGCCCTCAACCCCCTCCCCTCCCCTTCCTACGCTTCGCAGTTCCAGGAAAATGTTGAAAACTTTTACTGATCACCTCTCTTCTGTCCTACAGTTTCTCTTTACCATCACTGGCAGCATTATTGCCAAGATTAAAGAACGGCACAAACATTTTCTCCTGCAACCCGACCTATAAACCTGTTGTCCCTACAACTGAGGGAGCTCTACAGATTTCCATTAAAAACTAGAAAAGAACCGAGAGTGTTATTGAATAGCACAACAGCGTACCCAGATTTGGTTGGTTTGGTTCGCATGCACGTGTAGCGCATTTTGTGTTCGAACATAATATGTGTGATCAACACATCGAGAAAGTGCGCGTGCACAAGGTTTTACGAGTAATTCAATTTCAGGCATGCAACTGTGTTTTTACAAAAAAATGCAAAAAATCTCCAACTTTTTTTACAGGAAATTGCAAAAAATCTCCAACTGTGTACATGTACAGTAATTTTTAATTTTCAATGGGACAGATGAAGAAAAATATACAGCTGATCAGCTGAAAAGTTGCATTCCTGTGCAATGAGAAAGTGCCCAATATTATGCAAATGAGATGCCAAAAACTATGCTAATGAGAAGGCATGGTTATGTGCGCGTCCCAGCTCTGATTTGGTTCCAGCTTTTAATGGAGATTTGCTGGGACCTCCTATTGATTGCTTTCGATGACGTAGAACATCCGGGAATGTTTGGTGGCCAATAGACGCACATGAACACGCGTAAAAAATACTCACCAGCGTATTTTCATTCGAAGATGCCACACGCGGGCGTTGTGATACGTTCAAATTATTGAGCATGCACTCGGCTTGTAAAAACGAAAGTGCTTTTACTTGATCGCGATGTTTAGCCTGAAGAAATGCGTTTTTATCTTTCTCGATACAACAGCCATGGCGCAACAACATAAGCTAGTTCAAGCAACAGAGGTAAGTGCAACCAATGCGCTTTTCTTGCTCTTTTTGCCGGTTATTACTCGAGCCACGTGGGTCATGAAAAATGCCCACCAAAATGGTGGATGGAAGGGGTGACATCACCGGAAAGCAATCAATACCCGACTGACCAGCTCTCCTCCAATCTGCTGCTCTTGGGCTTCGCTAGTAGTGGTAGTGCCATAATTCAAGTCCTCGAACGGGAGAAACGGGGCAAAGCCTTCTTCCTCCATCGGCTGGTCCATTGGCTCTGTGTCCGTTATGCTACATGGAGGACTGGAACAGTTCAGGAATACCACTGTGTCACCGGCAGTTGGAGCCAGGTATGCCAGTTCATTTGGGTTCACTACGTCACCTGTACGTTCAAAGTGGCAGAGAGTTCAAATAAGCACTTTGGCAGACATCCTGAGAACCCAGGGTATTCCGCTCTTCTAAGCGCGTTACAATCCCCCGAGGAAACACCAGCAAAGCTTTTGAAGTTGAGCGGCCATTACATTTAGCAAATGCACACATGAGTCATTTAGATTTAATTTAATCTAATCAAATTGGTCACGTTATGCTGAAAAGAAAATGTCTATACTTTTCTCAAAAGTGGATTTAGTTTTTGCTCTAAATTACTCCCTTCAAAACAAAATTTCCGGCGACATTTTTATTCACTCTGCAGTTTTTGAAATTAAGAAGAGGGATGCAGAATAACAAAAAGCAGCCAATAGACCAATTCAGCGTTCGCCCTTAACTTTTTTCCCAACTGGCCACCAGGACCAGTTGGCTTAAGTTTTGACTGGCCCGTTGGCGTTTCAAGTGGCCCGGTTCAAATTTCAATTTTGGTTGTTCATTTTACACACAGTCGACCTTTAGTGTTTGCAATAAACACATTTGAGTGAATATAAAACTAGGAAAGTTTGATAGTCAAGGTTCTCCCCAGTACAAGTTTGAAAATGTGTGGTGAATTTTTTAGCTATTCTTGGGTCTTAAAAAAGGCTCCTTTGTTTACGGTAATACAAAATCACATGGATGCATGTTTTTGTGGATATTTAAATATTTTTACTAACAAAATTTTAAAAAAATTGGCAGTGAAGCATTTATAAATTTAATGCAAACACTTTATGGAGGCCAACATAATTTTTTTTAAAAATATTTGTCAACATTTATTCACAGTTAGTACATTTTTGTATGATGACTTTTTCATTACATTTTCACCTTTTGGAAGTCAATAAGCTGCAATCTTACAACCCAAATCCACTGTGACAGTCTGGTCGTCTTGTAAAACTTTTTTCATAGACCGGGCCGCTTGCCGGCCCGGGAACTGCACGATCTGCAGGATCGACATCGCTAACGGACCCGGCCAGTATCCGTTCAGCTTTAAAAATTATCACTGCACGGCACGGCCTTGCCTTGGATGGACGGGGCAAGGACTGCAGGCCAGGCGAGCCGTGCCAGCAAACCTGCCGGCGAGAGCGGCCGGTCAACTCTAGGCGCAGCGGGCGCCAAAAACATGCAAAAACACGCGGTGGTCGCACACGACACACTACACGGACGTTTCATGGCGCCATCTTGGTAACTAGACTTGCACAAGTCTGAATCGCGACTCATTGCAGTCGCGGTCTGCACGCGCGCCCAGTTTACAAACAATCACGCACGCACATAAGTGTCTTGGTGCGGACGGAAGTGTCATAGACTTGGACAAGTCTACATGTATTTACTGTCAACGGAGGGCGCTGTTTTCTTGCTTGGTAAAAACAAGATGGACGACGACCATGCGTGCGTAAACAAAAGTGGAAAATAAAATCTGCCACGCTGAACAAAAATGCGGAAACATGAAGAAAAAAAGCGCATTAAGGAAATTAACGCGGAAATTTCACATACATGGCATGGGTCTATTTAAATTCAACTGGACAACCGGACCATTCGGGGAAGCTTTCTAGCTGGCCCGAGACGATTTCAACTGTCATTTGGCCAACGGACCAGTGCTAATTCGAACGCTGCAATTGCATGAATCCTAGAGTCACGCCTTATATTTACATAAATGCTAGAGTCCCACCTTCGCGCTATATGGCGCTCGCGTACGAGTGAGTCAAGCACCATGATATACCTGGCAAATCGGGGCCATTTCCAGGTGGTGCACGCTGGTACATGGTAACCGTGCGGTACCTGTAATACAGTGTACCTCGCACATTACTCTATGTATTTTTAAGCTGGACCATGTTGATCGCACATGTTGATCGGCAACTTCAAACCAGTGACATAACCCTAAATCGTTTATCCACTTTCTTGAAGGCATCATTGCAGTTTGGAATCGTTCAAGCTTTCAAAGGTGACAAAAAGCCAAAAACACGTTCTATTTCGTTATTTTTACACAAAATTACGATGAGTACATGTTTTAACATGTTCATTTTAACATATAATTTCGGAAGGTCCAGCTTAAAAATGCATAGAGTAATGTTCGAGGTATTCCAGGTACCGCACAGACTTTCGCGCTGGTTACTACAGTGTACATGTATGTACCAGCTTGTACCACCTGAAAATGACCCGATTTTCCAGATAGTCTGGTACTTGACTAACTCGTACGCGAGTGCCATAGCGCGAGGGCGGGACTCTTTAGTATTTATGCAAATCTATCACGATTGTTTACAATCTGTCCACATTTAGTGAATTGTTATGCCTTATGTTACAAGCATCCCGATTGGCCCAGGCAGCGACAATTTCTGTTGCTTTTAACAAGGGCTTGGATGTACGAGTAGAGGAGTGCGTTAAAGAGGCTGTTTGGCAAAAAAAAGGAGAGAAATGTAAAAAAAAAAAAAAAAGTATTGGCATGAGAACCTGCTATTTATGGCTAATAGCACTCTGCACACAATATGTTGCTTATAACAATGAAACTTTTACATCAAAGCTTTGTTCTTTTTTTCATGCTCAGTGTTCTCCACTGCTAAACATCGCCCTCATGCGGCGAACACCGACCGATTTCCACTGATCAACCCCCTGTCTGCCGCATGAGGGCGCTGTTCAAAACAGATGCACGGATCACGGATTGGGTCGCCAATGCGATAAATATGCATAGTAAGTGAACGATAATGAAACCAGCGGCCAGCGAACGTGTTTGGTGACTTTACACCTAATTTTGGAATGATTCAGCCGTACTTCTGAAGTGTTTTAGAGGGGAAAATTGATTATTTTTGTCCGGGCGGCCGAGTTTTTTGTCTGGGCGGCAGATTTTTTCCGGGTGCCAATGGTACCTTCTGCAACAATTTCACAGAGGTAGCAAAACAGTAATCTTGCACTCTTTGACTGCATGTGCAGAAGACAGGTACAGAGAATGCCTCTTATTTTGCATATATAACAAACTTGGCCAAAGTGTACTTTTTGCTGGCAGTGAAAAAGCCCTCGTTTTCGTTTCACTTTTGTCTGCTGGAAAAATACTCAAGGTCAACAAAAGCATTTATTTTTACACTTAGGGAAATTTGAGAAGAATCCCTAACATGCAAGGTCCAGTTGCTGATTTTGAGGCCAAGTCTAGGAGGCGATTTTGTACAGCTTGTGATTTTGATTTATTTATTGATTTATTATTTTTTATTGATTTTTATTTGTTTACAGCTTGTTGTACTTTTAAAAGTATTTTTAAAATTTACCAATATACAAGTCAAATCCAAGTCAAATAGTGACTCGAAATGAACTTGGGTCCTACAATACTGGTCAATGTACATGTAAACTCAAATTCGAGAACCCAATTACTTACTGTTTGATCCTGTTAAGTAGAGTGGAAACTCATCATCAATGATGTTGTCTGGTTTAGGCATGAAGATCTTCTCAGTGCTCATCTGCATGGCTTCGTCCAACTGCTGGCTTGATATCACTGTCTCTTCCTCCTCCAAACCACTGCAGATTTTTAAAAATGTATGGGTAAATGGCACAAAACCGACATGTTTAAAAATTAAAAAAAGCTGCATCTCTGTGTTCTAAGAGCACATACTAAATGTATTTTCATAATTGTGACTAGCCTCTGCAAAAATAGCCTTACAGTGTATGTCTTCAAAAACATTTTGTGATATGCACAGATGAAAAGGACATAAAACAAGGTTTAATTTGATGTATGTTTAACTCCTGCAGCACGTTCTATTCCAGAGATATAAACACCTCAACAATTTAAGTACATGTAAGTTTCCCCCTAAATAATTGCTTATACATGTATCTCCCAAAGTAAATTTCGGAATTACACGAAACTTGGTGTGAATGATTAGTGCAATGCATGGAACGTGTAATTCAACTGCTGGGTCTATACCTTATGTCATGCATGAATAAGCAGCATTTAAAGGTAAAATATACATGCAAAATGCAGTCAACAATTCCCTAATTCTTTTCACACATGACAAGTACAGTTTTGGTACACTTTTGTTGAGGTGTTTAGTCAAATTTGTTAAATGTTTTGGATCTTTTTGGGACCCAATATTTTCCTTGCTAAAGCAGAATGTTGTACAATACAGTGCTCTTATTAATCGACTATGTATAGATGTAGATCTTCTCCAGTTTGACCAACAAAAAAATTAAACATACCTGATCATGTAGTTGACACAGACCACGCACTGCGGTTTGTTGGTTTTGTTGTTGTATATAACAGTAGCCTGTGTTTCCATCCACGCATAGCCACTCTTCTTAGCAAGGAATCGATAGCAGCCACTAGTTGCCTGACCCTTTGCAAACACTGCCAGAGATAATTAAAAATGAAAAAGTTTAATGCAAAGTGCGCATAGAACACAACCCCACTGGCAAATTTATACAGAGTTGTGAGGACATTTTACTATACTAGAATTAGGCAAACGTTATGAGGACAATATTTTCGACCCAATTGTATTACGGTATATAGCATCGTACTGTTTAAGTGTAAATGAGTGGACATTTCACTCTTCGAAAGAGTGAAGCCCTTATAAAAGCCAGGGGTGAGATTGAAGGAAAACGAAAAATCCGGAAGGGGCGTGGCTTCCTTGGGGGAGGCGGGAGGGGGTGCGAAACGTAGAGACCACACAAAGTTCAACTTTTTCGGACGATCGTTTTAAACACCACCGTACCATTGGCATCGTGCAAAATGCAATGTCAATAACATTTTAATTAGGCATCACAAGAACCAGTTTTGTTTGAAATATTTACCTTGTTTATAGGCCTACAAATGTGGATAATATTAAAAAGAATCCAGGCAACATCTACCGTTGAAGACGGTGAAACGAAAGCGGAGAGTAAAATCGGTTCGTTGGCTGCTTGTCGCATCGCGCCAGCCGCGCACATGCACCGCATCGCGCGCCGCTTGCGGCCCGCACTAGCACTGCACACGTACGTACATGCTATGGCGCTTGCTTATGGATTAGACTTGTACACGTCCGCTTCGCTACTCGTTGCAGACTCGGTCAGGTCGCCGAGCGCGCGGCATGCACAGTACATACATGGCAAATCGCTGTACCGTATGTCATAGCACTTGCGTGACAACTAGACTCGCACAAGTTTTCTTCGCAAAATTACTGGATCAATTGAGGGTGCTCGTTAAAAAAGTATGGTGTACTAAAAGGGCCAAAAAAAAAAAAAAACAACATTCCGCTACAAATTAGTAAAATTCGAGAAAATCCGGAAAAATCTCACCCCTGAAAACCATTCTAAGAGAATGAAAATCACTCTAAAATTACTCTAAATTGAGTGAAAATTACTGTAAAAGCACTCTAAATAGAGTTTTATAACACTAACCTTAACCCTAACCCTAATTTATTTGTGGGGGCACAACAAATGTCCCCACAACGATTTTAGTTCCCATAGGTGTGTAAACTGGTCAATGTCCCCACAGAAAGGTTTTCGGAAGAACACACATGCACACAAAAACCACACATGCCCGAAAGCAAATTAAAAATTAAGTTTACCCAGCCTTGTGCATACAACATGCATGCAATGCACATAATGCACGGGATCAAACAAAAACAAGTCAATGTACATCACTTTGAACGAAAATGAAATGTAGGAAAGTACACTGCAAAATGGCGAAATTTACTGTCAAAGAATTGCTCAGGCCATTATATTATCAGCCTCCAGTTTCCCAGGTGGTCTTATAAGACCACCTGGGGAACTGCAGGCTGACCAGCAAAACACAATTTTATTACCTTATTTAAGATCATGGCTGATGTACATGTACTTAGGCTCTTAAAAGCTGGGTTTTTGTAACATGGCTTTACACACAGACTAAGCAGATAGGATCCTGTATTGTATATGTGGCCAAGTGCAACCTTTATTATCAAAGTCCTGGAATATTACACTTCATAAGACAGGACGTGGGCTGCATACTTAGAATCTACAAGGTACGTCATGATAACGTGGCTTGGTTATTTGGTTTGGGAATGTGACTTTAGCTATGTGGTTCCGGTTCCTGTTCCAGTTCCAGTTCCTGTTTGGCTCTAGCCAATGTAACATTGTTAGTTGGAATGAGATTGGTCATAATCAGCATATCACCACATACATGTAGGCTACATGCCCAAATGACACACTTACAGTTTTTGTGGAATTTGTCAATGACTTGGCTGTCCGAGGCATGATAGAAGTTGTAGAATGATTGGTCCACCAAGTCATCTGCATCATAACCAAGGAGCTGTTTGATTCTTAGCAATAAAACAAAAAGTAAGAGGAAGAATATAAACCATGGGCAGTACATGTACATGCAAATATTCAGAGGTTTTTGTGTTCAAGTGTTGAGTTGGCAGCAAAATGCTCAGCAAAAGGGTTGACCTTGTCCACTAGGTAAGAAAAAGGAAAAGGAAAGGAAGGGGCATGCGCGGTATCCGCGCTTTGCTGTGGGCGCTCATCTCTCGACTCCTTGGGTTTTGAGTCTGCATTTAGCCCGGCGATAGAGCCGACTACTGCTCGGGTCTGCAGTTTCCTTCCCCAGTGCAAGCACCAGGTACCCATTAACGACCGGGTGGGCGGGACCCACTGTATTGTAGTAGAAGGGCCCAAGGGTGAACAGATTTGCATTGTGAAAGAACTGCATTGCAACAAAGCTTAAAGTTACCTGCTGTCGCAGTAGGTGAATTTCATATCCATGCTGTGTCTTGTCAGAAACGTCTGTTTGTCCATGGGAATCTCAATATTGGCTGGGTGGTGAATGGGCATGGCTATGAGTGACAGGCAGCTGAACTGAGGCAGGCGGTAGCCGCTGGGAGTTACAAAGGAGGGTGCCACCTTAAGAATACCATTGCAGGAGACAACCTGAGGTTTGCCAAAATAGAAACAAACAAAACTTTAAAAACTTGGGGCCATGTTTCTTAATTTTTCTTGCTCAAAGTCTTGTCGAAGAAAGATGGGTTTGTCCACACTAAAGCGTACACTTTTTTCAAATGTAGATATGGTAATTTCTTTATTACATTCCGAGTACATACCAGGCCATGTAAGAATTGTGTCTATTCTCTAGTTTTCATTTTACAGTTTCAAAAATTACAACAATATCATCTGCAAAAAGCGGTGAAATTCGTGGCACAAATTTGTTCGAGGTGTATTGACGAGCCATCCTTACCTCGGAGTGTTGCAAAGTACATGTTGCAAAGTACATTGTACATGTTGCAAAGTACATGTTGCAAAGTACATGCAGTGAGAAGATTCATACAATTAATGCAAATTCACTCTTAAAGAGTCAGTATTTGTGGTGCTTAACCTGGTTTTAACTTTCGGCCAATCACATTTGCATTTTTTTTCAAAAATAATCCCGGCGTCTGTTTTCAATACTAGAGAGACCTTTTCCTCCAGGATTATATCTCTGTACAATGTCATTCATCTTCCCTCAAAACAAAAGAAATATCTTAAGATAGATCTGAAGAGATAACTTCAGCTAAAGAACTGCAACGAATAGTGCCACAACATACTTTCCTGAAAGCCCTGTGTGCAAATATCCAATATACCGTATGTAACAAGGACACCAAAAAATGTCACAAAGTATGTGTCCTATGTTACATACGTTAAATAGGAAATTTGTACACAGGGTTTTCAGAAAGGTATGTTGTCGCACTATTTGTTGCTGAAGTTAACTCTTTAGGTCTGTCGTAAGATATTTATTTTGTTTTGAGAGAAGATAACTGGCTTTGCACAGAGTTATGATCCTGGTGAAAAAAGTCCCTCCAGTATTGAAAACAGACTTATGCTTCCCTAAGTACCTTGTACGTGGCAGTTTTAAGTGTCACAATCTTGCCCTTGGAGGTGAGAGGGCATTTCATCCTCATCAAAAAGCTGTGTCTCTCCTCGGGTAATCTCTTGGATGTCTTGCAGCCATTCAACTGACTCATCAGCCAGGGGTGGTCTGAGAGATGTTCCTTGATCTCTTCATGGTCACAGGGATGAGAGAAGTCGTAGATGCTCTGTCCCATCAGGTCAATCTATGAAGAATATGCAAGATTTGTTTAATATTAAAAACACCTGGGAGGAGCTACCGGCCATTAACGTTTTTTTTACAATCGGGCGCTGTACGTACATGTACATATGTACGTATCGTGATTAGGTACAGAAAAACTGGAAAAAAGTCCTTTTCCAGATATATACGTAATTAGGGTCTTTGAGAGGACTTCGGATGATAAAATGTTTCGTTTTTGGCTGAATTACTTTCACCTGCAGAGCTTCGAGTTGGCGGAAAACGGTATCAATGTGCATGCATACATACATGTATACATGTACAGTGTACATACTGTGCAATGTAGGTCTGCATTACACTGTATAAATGTGTGGAATATACATGTACATGTACCTATGCATTTTGCAGAACGTCTGTAGATGTACATGTACTTGTTAAAGAGCGCATTTTCAGACTGTGGAAATTACGTGCTTAGGGTAGTTTTTGAAAAACTCCGTTTATGCATGGCATCCACCCGACAATGGGTGAGGTCACAATTCTGTGTGTGTTACGTGTTAGTGTTAGTGTTACAGATCTGTTATCTCAATCAGAATTGTGACCTCGGAACAAACGCCATGTTAACACGGCGTGTTAGTGTGTGTTGAAAATCATGCGCAGAACAGCATTTGCAGTGAGTGAGGGCGCAATTCTGTGCTCCGTGTTAGTGTTACAGATCTGTTAACAGATCTGTTAACACGGCGTCTCGGGAAAACGTGTTAGTGTTAGTGTAATGTTGACTCGGCATCTTGGGAAATGTCAAGTCGGTATAGGGTTCTGCACGACTTTCTTCACTAACACTAACACAGAATTGTGACCTCCGGTCCTTGTTACACGAGCTTAACCACTAGTGATTGAAATTTTCAAAATCTTTACGGAGCCCAAAAAAAGTCTCAATTGTGGGTTGAATGCAAGATCCAACACATTTTTAAGTTGTGTTGAAAAATGAAACTCAATTTATTGAGAATCACGAAAGTTCCGAGTTAATCAAAATTAACATCACCCACTTCGTTCAGATTAACTAAACAGATCTGTTAACAGATCTGTCACACTAACACGATGTGTAACATGAGGTGTTCAACTAACATGACATGCATGAGATGTAACACTAACACGTCTTAAACATCATGTTAACATCAAATTAACACAGTGTTTGTTCTAAGGTCACAATTCTGATTAAGATCTGTAACACTAACACACACAGAATTGTGACCTCACCCAATGTGCACCAGTAGGCACCCCGGGTAAAAGCAAAATACAGGACATTGTATTGATTTCTGTAATTACTGACACTATCTCTGACCCACTATCATGACTATACTATGGAAAACGAATGCTACATGTATGTCGCAAATATCAGTTATCTGCGTAGCTGGAAAGCCCAGTGTACATGTAAGTTTACATTTTAAATATTATACATGGCAGTGTTCAAAAGCCTATAAACACTTTGAAATCAGAGTTGCGATGCCAGATTTTTGAGGAATTGATTCCCCTTCATCTAGATTCAATTCCCAGTGATACATGTAGCTTACAAATTCCACAAATTACCTACATGTAGCAATTCTGAAGCCTAAATACTCGACTTTTGGAAGATCATTCAGATAAATTGAATATTCTTCTGAAAGCCATCATCCTGTGTGATCGTTTTATTTCTTACTAAGTAATCTTAAGTAATCTTAAGTATTTCTTAGGCCAAACAAAAAAATAGTTCTGCTTCCGATTACATGGCATTTCAAAATAGGGTAGGTAGGTAGGGAATTTTTTTTTTTTTGCAAATTTTTTTTGTGCACAATCATATGGAGGCACCTGCGTTTTTCTTTTTTTGTTTTTGTTTTTTTTTTCATTTTGTCATTTTTTTTTCCGAAAAAAAAAATAGGGTCGCAGCCTAAAAATAGGGTCGGTCGGGAAACCGGAAGCAGAACTATTATTTTGTTTGGCCTTAGTAAGAAATAAAACTATCACACAGGATGATGGCTTTCAGAAGAATATTCAATTTATCTGGAGAAACCCTGTGTCAGGTCAAATACGTCATTACGAATGTGGAATATCATTCAGCCTCTGATTATTTCCGCATTATTAGGAACAAGTGTGTGGCACAGGCCATCATCACTTCAAGGACGTTTAGTGCCGCTCAATGCCTGTAATTGGGTTGTCTTCTGCACAAGATGTACATGTACATGTAGTCTCGTCAATATACACGGACTTAAACAAGCCAAGTATACATGTATTTCACGTTTTCCCGTGATAAAATGGAATCGATTCTGAGTAGATTATTTGTTTTGAATCGGAGTCGACTCCGAAAATGCTGCAGTAGCCCAAACCTACCGGTATCATGTACATGTAGTAGTAAACCTCTCCAGGATGAATGCTAGCATTTTGTGAAATTGACCAAAGATGTTTTTAAAAATCTTCATTCTAAATTCTAAACTGCGAAGCATTTTCAAAAGTCACAGATTGTAAAAAAGGCATCATATTTTGCAATGGTGATACAGGAGAAATTGTTCACTATGTCTAGCAAAATTCCCCTAAATTACTTGTGACCAAGCTTGTCACAATGCTTGTGACAAAACTTGTAATGTGAATTGTTGAATAACAATGTTTAAAGTAGAATTACATACGTACATGTACATGATATGTGTACGTATAATCAAGAAAGAAATAACATTGTATCAAACTAGTATAGCTGGTTACAATATTATAATACAAAGAACAAGAAATATGAAACATTGAAAAGCATAAAACATGCTTTACAAGGAACGGCAACTGCAGCGATGCCTTATAATATGGGTGCCGCCATTTTGTCCGAGAACTGGGCAAAGTTTCTGCATACAAGTGATAGTCCTTCATGCATTCCTATGGCAATAGACAAAAAAGTTGCATGCAAAAACATCATTCTTTGTCCAGTTTTCAGACAAAATAGCGACGCACATACATGTAAGCCAGTTCATATCCGCTTTTCGGTGGGTCGTACATGTATTTCCTTTTCCTTGTGTTGCATTTGTTCAGCACAATGTCTTGCTTCTTACATGTACATGTAGATACCGGTACTTCTCCTGTTTAACATGACTATATCTCACCTGCTTGAGACCCATGTACTGAGAGACATTGTCTGAAATAAAGATTACATCACCGTCTTCCGACAGCATCAAAGCAAATCCATCAAGGGCTTTCAGGTAATAGCTGTCAATGAGTTGTTCTGTTGTGAGGGGGATGTCTTCATCAATGTGCATCAGCTCGGACTTGATCGCTGAGTGGAAAGATAAGACCAAAGTACAAAAATAACATTTCATAAATGTTCTTTAACGCTCGAAGCATAGTTTGCCACTATTTTCAATTTATCAAATGTTCTGCAAAAAAAAACCTTTTGTTCTGTTGGCATGTGGACAGAAAGAGCTACATATGTCTACATGTACCTGTTGGAAGGATTTTTCTAATCCTGAGGTAACTGAGGAGTAACCTCATGATGCCTGCTTTATCCAGCTGAGCACAAATGTTGTGTGGCATTGGTAGCTCATGGGCAACATCATAGAAAATGGATGTTTCCTTCTCCCGTCTAGTCCGGGCAGCATTTCGTGATTTCAACTTCCTTTTCTCAGAATTCCTGTGGAAAATTTTTGAAAAGAAAGAAATTCAACTATTACTACGTGTGTACACTGTACATGTAACTTACATGTAGCTTCTAAAGGCGTGTTCCATTGGACTTCTTTTTCCGCGCCCTCGCGGGAACTTTCCGCGACTCCCTGTAAACATTCCTTCCTGTAAATCTCCCGTGCGTTCCCACTTACATGTACCATATATTTTACACGACGCGAGCGGAAAATTTAGCTACTCGGCTGGCCATGTGGTCAATTGAGGGCGTGGTTTACATAACCTTTGACCTAACAGGATGTTTGACATGCGATACACATATTGGCGCGAAATTATTAATTGTGTGCATGCTGCACGAAACCCAATCAAATTTCGAACAACTTCGATTATATTTGCAAATTATATTTGCAAAGAAAAGAGCATGAAAAAAACACGTGCGTACGTACATACAGGGCCCGTACATGATAACCAGAATTTTCTCACGCAATGTGTGGTGGGATTGCACGATGCAGGAAGTGACGTCATCCATTTGGCATTTTACACAGCGGCAGAGTTCTACAGGGCGGCGCTGTTCCCATTGGACTTTTCGAGGGCCCTGTAAAACTCCCGCGGTTGAGCGGAAAGTTTCCGCGGCCTCTCTCGCCCTGTATGTTTTACATCGTGGTCGCGGTAACTTTACAGGGACGCTAATTCTCCGTGCGTCCCCATTGGACTAAATTTTGTTACTCTCCCGCACAACCACAGGAGTTTAACCAAAAATAGTCCAATGGGAACACCACTTAAGAGTTAATTTTATTTATAAATTCAAGCTCTGTTCATCCATAGATTCTACATTTACCGTATCTCTTGACGTACGAAACGGTACTTGTACCGGTATATGTACTCCTTACCAACGTATGCTTTATATTTACCAGATCCAACGACTTTCAGAATTTTGGTCTTTACACAATGTACATTACATGTAGTTCCGTAGTCTCCAGTTTACTCTTCTTTAACAAACTTTGCAATACCTGTCTTTACGGTTCCCCCTGCGCGCAGTCGGCAGGGAGTGCATGATGAAACGGAATTCTAGTACACTGCACAGGAGCACCAAGTTTGATCGTGTACAAATGAATGGGATTTCGCAGGGGAGTGGAGCTCTCGGCCGCTTAACCCGTAAAACGTGGCGAATTTGTGTTTTTGACACTTGTGTTACCGGTACCTGGTAAACAATGCAATGCAATAACCACAAGAGGGCGGGCTGTGGGGCTCATTAGTAACAATTCACAGCCAATCAGAGAATAGCGAGACCGACACCACCCTCTTGTGGTTAGGCCAAACAAAATAAAATGTTTACGGGTCCTAAACAAAATATACATAGGTAGGTAGGAAAATTATTTTATTTTGTCATTTGTTTTTACATTTCAGTTCATGCATTTGCGTGTTGTTTTGCAATGTTCGAAACTCACTATTAACACTATTAACCATTTTTTTTAATGGAAAATTTGCCAGTAACCTACTGTACAGGTTGTCAACTTCCAAGTGGCCCTGTATTCTATAAATACTCCAAATGGTTTTACCGTTTTCACTCCTAAAATCACTTTCCTTTAAAATATTAACACGTTTTTGTGGTTTTTGGAAAGATGACATGTACCTGCATGGACACCCACTTCGACATATACATGTACATGTACACTAAACATATGGCAAACTCTGAAAAATTCTAAGTTTTTCCTCAGTAAATTCATGACACCTTTCCCTCCTAATTTTGAGTTTTTATCATCAAACTAAAATTTGTACATGTACCGGTAGTTTATATGTCGTATAATAAACGAGGAAAATCCTGGGTGTCCGTGCATGGTAATTAACCCAAATGGAATTTGTCCTTGGGCCCAAAAAAAAAATACCTGTGTTTCCTCAAAGAAATATTAAAGGAGCGTGACCAGAGTTTCTGGAAAATAGTTTTAATAATAATAATAATAATAATAAATACACTTATCAGGGCTTGCCCTTAACTTTTTCTGAGAGTAGCCCACTGGGCTAGTAAATTGTGTTTTTTACTAGCCCGCAGAAATTTTTACTAGCCCATGAAATGTTTGAAAAATGAAGAAAAAAAAAAGCATTAAAATATTGACTAGCACTGTCTACTGAGAAAGTAGATTTTTGTTCATCACCCCCATGGCTAGAAATCACTGTCGCTGGTAGTGGAGTCGGGATGTTCTTCCTCCTCTTCTTCAGTCCTTCATTTTTAAAAAAGTCAGGAGAGCCCTAAATTGCTCTTCTGAGATAATCGAGGAGAGCTAATAGCTCTGCTAATAAAAAAAGTTCCTTAAAATCTTTGAAAACACACTGTATATGGACTTTTGGGGAAAAATCAAATGTTTAGCCTGTTTGGGGCCGAGTCAGTCTGGGGCCGAGTTTGTACACAAGGCAATGGGGGCCGAGTTGGTCTTGGGCCGAGTTTGTACACAAGGCAATTGGGGCCGAGTCAGTCTGGGTACGATTTTGTACACAAGGCAATTGGGGCCGAGTCAGTCTGGGGCCGAGTTTGTACACAAGGCAATGGGGGCCGAGTTGGTCTGGGGCCGAGTTTGGGGCCGAGCCAGTTTGGGGCCGCAGTCGGATACCAGATGCATGTATGTCTATGCATGTATGTCTATGCACGTATATTGCATACAAGCTGTGTTGGACACAATGCAGACCAGGACCCAAGCTAGCTGTGGCCGTGTGTTGCACGTGGAAAATTAAAAATGCAATGCGCAATCGTCGTTTGCATGCCGCAAAAGGTAAAGCTTTGAAGAGTTCGTTTTATTTTCAATAATCACATCTGGAAAACAAGGAACGTGCACATGTTTTAAGTAGCCCGCCGGGCAAGTTGAAAAGTGGATTCTACTTGCCCGCAGCAGTTTTTACTAGACAATGTACGCCGGGCTAGCGTTAAGGTCGAGCCCTGCTTATATAGCGCCAAATCTATTTTTTTAAATGTTCAAGGCGCTTTACATGGGGATAAAGGAGAGAAATTTAACTTTAAAAACAGATACAAATTTAATTAAAATTTAAATATGATCCTACTTAACACAGATACAAACCCACTAAAAAGTTATTCAAAAGCCTTCCTAAAAAAGTAAGTCTTAAGTTTACTTCTAAAAAGATTTACAGTCTCCACTTCTCGAATGCAAACATCTAGTTCATTCCATACTTTAGGGACAATAGCAGAGAAAGCCCTATCTCCCATAGTGCATAATCTAGTATTGACTGGCTGCAGTCTAGTCTTATCACATGATAGTCGAGTTGTTCTGGAAAGTCTATAGGTGTGTAAAAGATCGACAAGTTTTAGATGTAACTTACCAATATTATCAAGTAACTCCCATACACACCTCTCATGTCCCAAAAACCCGAAAACATTTGCAATTTCCAGTAAAAAATTGAACAAAACTATCGAGTATGCTTTCAGCGGATAAACGTTGATACTGGAAAATTAGTTTACAAATAATCGGTGGATTTTCGACGATATCCTCGGAAATATGCGGCCTAGAAGCGCGGGAGTTTCAGTTTCGTAATCAGAAAAATATAACGGATGTTATGATATAAAAATCTCATGACCCATAAGGTAAGTCCCGGGGAGTTATGGGTAAAAAAATGTGATCTGGTCACACTCCTTTAAGAGTGGGTAGGTGGGAAATACATGTGTATCTTTTTATTTTGCTCTAATTTTTTTAGCCGAAAATATTAGGGTGGGATGACGGTCAGTTTTTTTTTACCACTTGCACATTGCAAATACACAAGAGTGAGAGTGAGCCACTTTAATTTGTCATGCTTTTTTATTGATTTTTGAGCAAAAACATATACATGTAGGTTCTGCATAATTTTCTAGGTTGGGGCGGGTAATAGGAAACACGGCTATTTTTGTTCTTGGCCTTATATTATAGGCCTGTGCATTTTCGAATAATTTACTATTGGGTCATTCCGTGTCAATTCAACGGGCTTTGGGACCTGACCATCACGGATTGAAATGAAATTTGGTGTGCTGATTGGACTCCTTGAGAAATCCCGAGAACTAAAATTTTATGTCATTCGTTCAATTAATTTGAGATACAGGTCAACGAACTTTCGACTAATTAGCATGACCTGCTATGTTTGGACAGTTGTAGTAAAAGTAATGGACCTACAGAGATTACTTTTAGAAGGCTAAAAGTGTTGTTTTTGACGTTTATATTGGGACGTTATCATTTTCTAGTAACACTTTTAGCCCCTTAACATTTTAACCCCATTCGCCGTGTGGAACATTCTTACGGTTTCGAGTCAACTCGGTCCCAAGTCAACTCGGTCCTGGTCAACTCGGACCCAGGTCAACTCGGTCCCAAGTCAACTCGGTCCCAGGTCAACTCGGACCCAAGTCAACTCGGTCCCAAGTCAACTCGGACCTAATTAAGTCAACTCGGTACCAAGTCAACTCGGACCCTATGGGAAATTGAACGTAAAATTATACCTTTTATTTCTGGATGTCCTTCAGATCCTGTAAAAATATAATTCAGTAATAGTTTGTTTTTAACTTCATGTGTTGTTTGCATTTATGTAATGTACAAACTGTTTCAACTGGTACAAGCTTTACTTTTTGAAAATAGAATTACAGAAATGCAGGGCAGTTGCAGGGCAGTTTTCTGCAGGACAGTTGGTGCGAAAACAACCAGAATGTACTTTAAGTAAACGAAACCAAAAAAAAGGAGATTTGCAATGTCCAAAAATGTAATCAACCATTTTGCCTGAAAATCCTTACCTAAGTGGAGTATTTCCGCCCGAGGTGATATATTTTTATTAGTAAACTATAACGGTATCTGTTTCGGAAAACAATGTTCAAAACCCAACTTTGGTGATTATTAATCTTTGGCCATTGATTTTAAACATTTTTTACGTTCAATTTCCCATAGGGTCCGAGTTGACTTGGGACCGAGTTGACTTGGGTCCGAGTTGACTTGGGACTGAGTTGACTTGGGTCCGAGTTGACTTGGGACCGAGTTGACTTGGGACCGAGTTGACCGGGACCGAGTTGACTTGGGACCGAGTTGACCTGTACCCATTCTTACACGCCCTCAGGAGTCCAAATACCCGTGTGAAAATTCTTACCGTAAACTCCAAATCAGACATTTAAAAGCACACCATGGAGGTCCTTGTAATCTCAAGACTTCTGTACCCTTGTTCTTTTTTCATGATGACTCAAACATCAAAAAAGGATAAAAGGGAGCAAAATTTGGAGTAAAATCTAAAATTTTCAGCCAGCGTGGTAGCACAGACTTCATGCTAGGCCGTGTCAAAAGGAAAGTAGTTCCGCCAACGCGGATGAATTTTGTTTACACTATTTTAAGCCTAAAGTGGTCCCCTGTCCACATATTTACTTCCCCACGCGTCGTATATGAGCGAGAGCAGCGTAGCGCACATAGACAGGGGACCAGTTTAGGCTTAAAATACATGTAGTGTAAACCAAATTCATCCGCGTTAGCGGAACTACTTTCCTTTTGACGCGGCCTAGCATGAAGTCTGTGGTACCACGCTGGCTGAAAATTTTTGATTTTACTCCAAATTTTGCTCCCTTTTAATTATCCTTTTTTTATGTTTGAGTCATCATGGAAAAAGAACGACAAGGGTACAGAAGTCTTGAGATTACAAGGACCTCCATGGTGTGCTTTTAAATGTCTGATTTGGAATTTACGGTAAGAATTTTCACACGGGTATTTGGACTCTTGAGGGGGTGTAAGAATGTTCCACACGGCGAATGGGGTTAAAATGTTAAGGGGCTAAAAGTGTTACTAGAAAATGATAACGTCCCAATATAAACGTCAAAAACAACACTTTTAGCCTTCTAAAAGTATACAGAGATAAACTTTACATCATTTTACATCACTTTACATCAGAGGGCGCTGAGCGCTCGCGTGAATGGTTATCTTGTGCACTAACTGAAGAGTGAGGAAATCTTTGAAGGAGAAAATGTGATTTTTCGGTATTTTTTTCGTATACATTGAACAAAGATTTTAAGGAAATTACCTCCTGGAATGAACAGATCATCAAATTCTAAGATATACTTGCACTTCTGTCGCAAATGTTGCATTTCTGAGATAAATAAATGATAAAGTTACTGCACAAACATGACAAAGTAATGCACAAAATTACGCGGCGAGAGGTCCGTGTGTAAGCGCGACAACAGGGGGCGCTGCGCGCGCGCGGGAATGGTTATCTTGTGCACTAACTTAATGCAAAATGTGATTTTTCTACAGAAAGGCAACGTTTGCGACAAAAGTGCAAGTGGGAAGTAGGCCTATATCTTAAAATTACATTATCTGTCGATTCCAGGAGGTAATTTCCTTAAAATCTTTGTTCAATGTATATACGAAAAAAATACCAACAAAATAGAAAATGTTCAAGGCAATTTCAATCCCAAATTAAATAAAGGTAAGAATTTAGGCCTACTCGGACGTCACTAATTTTGACTTACAATGATTTATTATACATCAATATTAGTCAGTGCAAATCTAATGAAGAAACTAAAATTTTTAGGGGAAAAAATATGAAGAATTTACTAGGAAAAACTTAGAATATTTCCGAGTTCAGTTGTCCCATAGGCTTAGTTTAGTGCATGATATGAGGGCTTATGTATATGACGTCCGACTTGTAAATTCTTTCCTAAATAAACATCCACAAATTACCGTCTCTTCTTCTCCTTTGGCATGTTTGGTGGCGCAACTGACGTGACTGATGATGACAAAGACATGGCCTGCGTGGACCTGCAAATCGAACTTGGCATGTTGAATGCTGTTGCCGCGTCGGTGGTTAGATTTCAAATGTTTTGAAAAATCCGACAATGGGCTTCATCAAAATAGTCCCAGAAATATCCTCCTCGTCAATATCAGAAGTTGTCCGTCAATATGTAGGCCTAGGTACACAGTCTCAGAACACTGCCAAGGATTGTGTGCATATTTCGTACAGCTGACGGCGGTATATGAGCGAGTAGGCTAGATAACTGTTAGTAGGCCTACGTACATGTAGCAAACTTCACGCTCGCGCAGTCTTAAAACTTGCGCGCGCAGATTTTAAGCTAGAGGTACGTCGAAACAAAATTGCGCAAATTAAGACCTGCGCGTGGCATTCGTTCACGTCGCGTCATGAGTGCATATCGCATGCACACACTTGCTGCGTTCGGGCGTGTACTCGTGTTAACACGAGTATACTCCTGCGCGCGTGAACGGCAAGATTAACGACACTCGGGGCAGTAGTACTATGCTCTCACTACTCCCCGACAAATGGGAAGTGTGCTCGGCGGATTCACACTATCGCGGAAAAATCACACTTTCGCGCTGCGCTCACCGCATTGCATGAGCCCCCAATCGCCGATTATTCCAAAATAGAAAATTCCAGTTCTGGTATCTTGGGGCTTCTCTGATACCTCATTGGCTGCGCATTGGAAAGGTCAGCGCACCGCGGTCAAAGTTCAACAAATTTGAACTTTGACCCAGCTCAAAACGTTTTGCGCGTCGCGATAGGCCGCGCACAAGCGGCAAACCAGTTTGTGCACAAACCAATGGAACAGTGTGATTTTTCCGCGATAGTGTGAACTCCCCTTTACTCCTGACAAGTGTCATGTGATTTGTACGAAGATGGTGGAATATGGGTGGGATTTTTGGTGAATTTGCCCAACGTGTCAACTCAATAGACGGCATAAAAGGTTCTCACGACTTAATTACGGCCTGTATTTCCTCAGTTTCTTGTGAGCAGTGAAACGTACGGCATTTTTTTTGTGCAGTGATGGCAAGAGACGGCCATCCTCACTGATTGCCATTCGCGCACGCGGACTGCGGACTTGCTGTTCGCGTGATGTGATCCGAGTGCAATGCGCACGCATTACTCCCGAGTAACGAGAACTGCACGCCCGAACGCAGCCGCCACTGAGTCTACCGGGTGGTCATGCCCACCGTGTTTGCTGACCGTGTTTTCATTTCATTTCATTTATTGTTCCTCAGGGAAACTCGACAGAATAAAAACGATGAACAAAGAATAATATTGGGCCTTTTCCTGTGGATTCACACTGACCCTTTTCGCTCGTAAAATTGACGCGCGTCGCTTTGAGAAAAAAGTTATCATCATAGGAATAATATGGGGTGAACCGACCGTGACGCTCTGAAAAACACAGAATGACAACTGAAGAACGCCTAGCCTTCATCCAATTTCTTATGCAGTTTTCAGTGTGTCGTTTTAATCCGAATTCCACCACACCGATTTTTCTCAAAGCGACGCGCGTCGCATTTACGCAAAGCTAGTCACGGTCGGCCTGCATGAGAGCAGACGATCGTCACGCCGTTCAACATTTATCGATAGACGTGAGTACACGGCTGTATACTTGTATTGGAATAGGCTTGTATTATGTCGGCAAAATCATGGTACGGTCAGCAAAAATAAAAAAGTTAATGGAACTAATATAAAACAGCCGATAAAACGCCACGGCAATGGCAATACATACTACATATACAAGCTGTTGCGCGCGTGAGGGCGTTCCACCCCCCCCCCCACTCCCCCCGCCCCCCCCCCCCCCCCCCCCCCCCCCCCCCTCCCCCAACCCCTCCCTCCCCCCTCCCCCAACCCCTCCCCCCCCCTCCCCCCGCCCCCAACCCTGCCCCCTCCCCCCACCCCCCGATGTGCCCCATCCTGAGATATCAGGGAATTTCCACTCTGCAAAGCGACGTAACAATACCCTGTGGAAATACACGCAAATATGTGGAGTGAGCCGGCTGTTGTCTTGAGCCAACTCACGCCCGAGTCATTTTGATGTAATTTAATCAATTCGGTCATGTTATGCCGAAAAGAAACGATTTCTATACTTTCCAGAAATTGTATTGGGTTCCGTTACTCCCAGCTAACCAAATAACGTCCCCCGAACGTTCCCCGAACGTTAGCTGAACGTTCACGGAACGTTAGGAATGAACGTCCGGGGAACGTAATTGTGTGGAGTTTTCTGGACGTCCTCGGCACGTTCAAAGCTAACGTCCCCGGAACGTTCCGCGAACGTACGGGGGACGTTCTCTGGACGTCCTCTGAACGTTAGAAACGAACGTTACAAAAAGACGTTCAGAGGACGTATCAATTGAACTTACGACTGCTTTACTGTGACGCAATTGTGATGTAATCATGACGTAATCGGACTATTTTCAATGTGTTATTTACATATTAACTAATCTCTTACCTGCAGTCCAGTGCTCTTGATATCAGTCACTTCCTCTTACTACGTATAGTAAGTACGCTTTGTATATATGCTCCTTGAATTTCCTTCGTATGTAGTCACAGTTGGCGGTAATGGCGGACATTGGAAACCACATTTTTAAATATTATTTCTTGCAAATCTTACCTTTTTAGACTATAGATGTGTTTTATATACAAAAGTACATACACTTGAAATCAGGCAGAGCGTGGTTACAACGTAAAGCTTAAAACAACGCATTTTTTCGTGAAATTTACGGAAAAATTATCTCCACGCAATCTGCTTTGTTAATAACGTTCTCGGAACGTTCTTAGAACGTTACACTGCAACGTTAGATTCTAACGTCCGCATAACGTCCCCTCGACGTTCAAAACAAACGTAACCAAAAACGAACTTTTTCAGAACGTTATTAAAAAACGTTCTTAGAACGTTATAGTGTAACGTTAGATTCAAAAGTCCGCGGAACGTCCCCTCGACGTTCAAAACGAACGTGACTAAAAACGAACTTTCTCCGAACGTTATTAAAAAACGTTCTTAGAACGTTATATCGCAACGTTAGATCCAAACGTCCACAGAACGTCCCCTCGACGTTCAAAACGAACGTGACCAGAAACGAACATTCTCCGAACGTTATTAAAAAACGTTCTTAGGACGTTATAGTGCAACGTTAGATTCAAACGTCCACAGAACGTCCCCTCGACGTTCAAAACGAATGTGTCTAAAAACAAACGTTCTCCGAACGTTGTTAAATAACGTTTTTAGAACGTTATAGTCTAACGTTAGATTCAAACGTCGGCAGAACGTCCCCTCGACGTTCAAGACGAACGTAACTTCCACGAACGTTCGGGGAACGTCCCCTCGACGTTCAAAACGAACGTGACCAAAAACGAACATTCAGCGAACGTTCGCAGAACGTTATGTGTTAGCTTATGACTGTCCCATTCCTACCAAACTTTCAAACGACGATCTTAATTTACTCCGCAGTTTTTTTAATTAATAACAGGGAAGCATGCTGACGAATGTAATGGAACGGATTCCCCAGTATCCTTTAAATAGCAGCCAATCGCCGACGCGGACAACGGCCAGCATTACCGAGTACATGTATCACACGCATGCACGGTGTTTACAATCTGCGCGCGTTACATTTGAATGCCTGCAATCATGGTGCAATGCACTGCCAAGCGTCCTGATTGGTCCAGCCGAGGCGACAAGATTTCTGTCGCTAGTCCCACCGCGAAATGGGGCCTTTTTCAACAGGGCCACTGTACGCAGGAGTGAGGGAGTGCGTTAAAGGGGCACTGTTGCAAGAGGATGGATGTGCCCCGGCCCCCACTCTGAGAGCTAAGCTTGCTCGGCGCCTATGATTGGTTTTGTTTTGCATTGCCCACGTAGCTTGAAAACCCCACCAAGTGAAACTTGGGTGGATTCACACTACTGAGGCTTTCGCGCGTAAGTCATGCGACGCGCCGGGCAGCTTTTAATTTCAGTTGAGAAAAAGCCCTGAGTGTGGTGGGAATTTGGAGTGAAAAGACGCACTGAAAAGTTAAAAACCACATAATCGACTTTGGCGATTCTGTGATTTTCAGTTCGTCATCATTTACTCCCAATTCCCTCCCAATTCTCAAAGCGCGCGCGCGGCGGTACTAGACGCGTGCGCGCGAAAAAAGCCCAGTGTGAATCCACGACATATCAGACGGATATCATGTACCTACCTTGCGCAGATTTTACTTTGCGCACGCAAACTGAATTTGCGCTCAGGCAAGTTTAAACTCTGCGCGCCCAGGTTTGAAGTTTGCGCCAAGCATGAAGTTTGCGCGCGACATTGTTTTCTAGAGATCTACGTATTTTTCCGGCAATGTCTGGTTGAATCTGGAAAATACTAAAATGACGTCGTTTAGTAGAGTTTGCACTAGTCTGTAGACCGTGCATGTCACGAGCGCGGCGTCTACTCTTGGCCTCGATCCGGGCAGCGTCAGCGATTTCTTTTCAAGTTTCTGCAGCACACCATTCCGATTGGTCTAACCTCATGCATATTGTTGCATACTTGCACGTTTTGTCGATAACTTTATTCGTGGAGGTCCCTAAATTCGCGCGGGTCCTAAATTCGCGCACTAGTTTTACTTGCGTGTAGAATTCTTCCAAGACATTATGACGACATCCGTCGAATGCTCCCTGAACACATTATTTATCTCGTTCGTTTTCAATATGTAGAAAATGTGGAAAATTAAGGCCTTTCCAGAGAATACTGATATAGAACAAATAACTACAAGGTGACGAAATCCACCTTTTAGACAAGGTACACAAAACAAATAAGGAAAAGTGGTCCCTTTTGCTCTACGTGAAGCACGACCGCATGGGTCGAAACCGTTCTATCCGGGCAAAAATTCAGAAAATCGGGGTCGCTCGGAATTCTAATCTTTGTATATTTATCTAAAACATTCCCACATTCGAATGACATTGGACATTTCGTAATTTCGTCGGACCAGCATTTTAAAAATGCTTTTGCGACATTCCCGAGTTCCTCTTTTCCGTACACTCTCAGAACGTTGGTTAAAAATGTTAACCAACTTGGTTAAAATTTTAACCAACCATGTATTACCAGGTGAACATCCCAACAGTTGGTTAAAACCTTAACCAACCCAGGTTGGTTAAATTTTAATACGTGGTTGGTTAAACTTTTTAACCAATTATTGGTTAATTTTATTTTAACCAATCTGTTGGTTAATGCTGAGTTGGGCAAATTTTAACCATTCAGTTGGTTATACCCGAATGGTTGGGCATTTTACTGAAATGCTGTTCACAGTAATTGGGCAATATTTTACCAACAGTTGGTTAATTTATTATGTTAAAAGTTTTTAAAAAAATATATTTCGGTATAAAGGACACTAAATAAAGGCAAACACCACACGATGGACTTGACAGTTCTACAATTTTTGTATTTTATTTATTTTGTGATATTTGATGTACATCCCTATATACTTTAGCAGCAGGTGTAGGCCAAATATATACTGGTATTTTCTAAATGAAAGTGTTCGGCTTCCTTCAAACATTTTCATCTTTAAATGTTTCACATCACACTGTGTTAACAATGAGTTCGAGAATGCTTGTGTGACGTTTAGCTCAGCTGCACTATATGAAGTCGGAGAAGAGCGTACTTTTATTTTTGTGGTTTACACAGCCAAAGAAAGGTTAAATTCAGATTAGTAAATAACACTTGCCGAGTTGCAATTACAATGGCAAGTTCGTTCTACAGTGTGAGTAAAAAAAACTACATGTATATGTACACTTTTAAAATTACTTTTTGTGTTTTAGTGTACCAATATTTATATGAGATGTTCTGACATGTATTTTGGATAGGTTCTCCTGTGTCCTTTAAATTATGTTTCATGCATGATCGCACATGAGGCAAATAAGGGTGTCGGGTGGAACACAAATTAATTATTTTCCAAAGAACCTGTTGCAAAATCCGGGACGGATGGCAGCTCTGCACTGGTTCAAATCCTTTTCTTTTTCCTAGCCATACTGAATTGGCGCAAGTCGTGTTCCACCCGACACCCTCATGTGCGGTCATGCATGAAACATAATTTAATTGAACTGCTACCAAATAACACAGCAGAACTTATCTAAAATACAGGTTGTCAAAACATCCCAAATAAATATTTATACATTGAAACAAAACAAGTAATTTTAAAAGTGTATAGTTTTTTTTACTCAAGCTGTAGTTGTGTCGAAAAAGTGGTCAAAATGCAGCTTTGATCAAGAAGACGTGGTTCACGCCGAAGCCTTGCTTAGCAGTGGCCTAGTCAGATCAACTGATGTGCACGATGAGTGGTTATGCCGCCTTGGCTTCTGCTGTCATAGTTGTTGTCGAGTAACAGTTGCTGCCAAGATGCCAAATCCGATCCGATCATCCCCTCCTTTGTGGATAAACAAAATGAAACAAGGACTATGTAAGATCCAAAGGCGGTATATGTGACCCATCCATTCATACCGGTACTACTATTAAACTAATAGCATCTGATAATCTTTCTGATGGATACCGTACCGGCGCATTACAAATATTCATTATTATTATTAATATTGCACCTATCACTGCCCCCACCCCTCCCCCGTGCGAGGTGGGGATTCGGCCTGACGATTTCCGTGCCCCAGGGTGGGACTTAAACGCATGGAAATCAAATTGTCAGCGCACAGGGAGCAAAACGTGCATCTTTTGCCCCATGTGTGGGGAGTTTGTAACCCAAATTTTTCCCCACGGGTGGAGAATTGTCATTCGAAAAGTGACAACCCTGCCTCTTAGGTGGTGCATGGAGGAAGGAGTCTTTCCTTCCTCCATGGGTGGGGCAGCCCGGCGGGAGTGGTGGGGAAAAGTTACACGTATATAGGCCGTGCGTAGCGAGTATGGTGTACGATGTAGTTTGTAGCGCGGCCCGCACTCGCTGCACGTGCACACGGCCTACAACGTGTAAGTAACGTTATACTCGTGACAACCCGTACGGGTAAAAAATAACACTTTCGGCTTAAATTTTCGAGAAAGGTTTCCAAAACCGACCGCTAGCAACCACTAAAATGTCTCCCCACCATTCACCGATCAGACCAGACAATAAACGAGGCAGAACTTACCTTAAATTAGTTGTTTCGGCTCGGAAACACGACTACATTTTGCAAATTTGCCGTCAACACATCCGCCATGACACAGTCCTGTATACGTTTGTGTATATTTTTACACGTACAAGGCACACCCACACGAAACGAACGCGCGTTGGCATTTTATCGCTGCTGCTTTTCTGCAGACAATCTAGTCACTAACCAATGGTAGCTTTCACTGGACACCACGTGACATGGTTGGGCGAATTTGTTAACCAACTTTCGCTTTGTGGGGGGTATGAATTATAACCACAGTTGGTTAAAATACAGCCCTCTGATCTTATATTTTACACAGCCCGCAGTTTACCCAACCAGAAAGCAGTATATTTCTTAACCAACCCCTGGTTAAAGAAAAATTTACCCAACTCGGAGAATTTAACCAACATTGGGAGATTTTTAACCAACTGATTTTTAACCAGTGATATTTTAACCAGCGTTCTGAGAGTGTATAAAACTATAGAGGTGTCAAGTTACCGATACGGCGCGGGCGACTTTGCAGAGCCGTAACTTCCCAGAAGTAAGCCTACATAACTCTTTGAAAGCGGGTTTTCGGCGAATCCGTGCAGGATATATCCTTCTATAATATATGTAAAAATGGCTGTGATTAATCGGAAAATGTCGTCGGAATAAAAGAAACAATGACGCCCTCCGTTTTCCACTCCAATGGTATTCGTCGTGACATGAGAAGCTTCAACCATACCATGGTACACAACGTGGGCTGTGCCATTCCCGTACTACGCATGGATCCCGTACACCTATTTTGATTTATTGGTTGTTCGATTTGTAAATTATTACACTCCAATGAGCTAGAAGCGAAAAACAGCGTCGGTTTATGCAATTATTTCGTGTAGAATGAGCCTAAAATGTTCATAGTCTGGTCATAATCGATCATGACAGTTGTAAGGCGTCTGGAATTCACCAAGCACAGTTGCTATGCAACGTCTCTTGTTTCGCAACGTCTCTTGGGTGTGCAGTAGTTTCGCGCGCGATCATGTCGATCGGGTATGTTTGTTCAGGATCGACCACGGATAAGTGTGTTTATTTAACGTTTGACATTTTAAAAAACCAGTAAATACACAGGGATGACACTCGACACGAAGTGGGACTTGTCACACGTATATCACCAGTAGTACTGGAAACTATATTTTCGTGCCAGAAGACGGAGTTTTCCAAGAGGGTTTTTATACGTACACATGTATGTACGTACGTCGCGTCGTCAACCTCACTTCCTCATAAGGCCATCGGAATGAAAGTCATAGAATACCGTCCTCCGCCCGCATGACCAAATGGCCGCCGCCGAAATTTTTCATTATTCAAAAATTGTTCATTATTTCAAAAAATTTAGAATTTCAACGTACTTTCAATACTTGTTCATGAAAGAAATCGATATATATGGCGCCAACCTGAGAAATTTCGACCAATCAACCAGAGTTTTTGAAATCAGACGGCAGACGATAGTCTTGAGCGCGAGATCCAAGTGCTGACACACAATTCCACTGTTCGTGTTTCAGTGTAGCCGCGCGAGACTGCAAATCCGACTGAAGTCCTGGGGCGCGTTCAATAGCGCAATACGTATGCATACCGACAATACCTTCAACGGTGAAGGTATAGGAAATCACCTATACCCGGCGTATGTATGTATTGTGTTATTGAACGCGCGCCCCGATCTCACTTCGGCAATCATCGGACGTTCTGTACACGTATGTATTCCGTCATCTGATTGGCTGTTACCATCGCGACATCGAATTTTGGCCAATGAAAAATTACGTCTCATCGGTGTCTGCCTGTCATGCAATGATGGCAGACGTGAAAATGATCTGAAGACGGAAGTGCACCTCTATCATTGTCTATGTACCCCTCGGGCACCTGTTTTACAAAATAATGAAAAATTAATAATGAAAAAAAGCCGCGTGTGTTTTTGAAATCTTCCGGACAGTATTCTATGACTTTCATTCCGATGGCCTAAGGCCATCGGAATGAAAGTCAGAGAATACCGTCCTCCGCCCGCATGACCAAATGGCCGCCGCCGAAATTTTTCATTATTCAAACAATTTTCATTATTTCAAAAAATTTGGAACTTCAACGTACTTTCAATACTTGTTCATGAAAGAAATTGATATCAAAATTGACATCGAAATTGACATCGAAATTGACATCGAAATTGACATCGAAATTCCGACCAATCAACCAGATTTTTCGAAATCAGACGATAGTCTTGAGCGCGAGATCCAAGTGCTGACACACAGTTATCCACTGTTCGTGTTTCGGTGTAGCCGCGCGAAACTGCAAATCCGACTGAAGTCCCGGGGCGCGTTCGATAGCGCAATACGTATGCATACCGACAATACCTTCAACGGTGAAGGTATAGGAAAATACCCATACCGGCGTACGCGTATGTATTGTGCTATTGAACGCGCCCCCGATCTCACTTCGGCAATCTTCGGACGTTCTGTACATGTATGTATTCCGTCATCTGATTGGCTGTTGCCATCGCGACATCGAATTTTGGCCAATGAAAAATTACGTCTCATCGGTGTCTGCCTGTCATGTAGGAAGTGCACCTCTATCATTGTCTATGTACCCCTCGGGCACCTGTTTTACAAAATAATGAAAAATGAATAATGAAAAAAAGCCTCATGTGTTTTTGAAATCTTCCGGACGGTATTCTATGACTTTCATTCCGATGGCCTATAGGTGGTCATGGCTAACGATTCTGTGCAAAAAAATGTGTTCCTCATGTTAAAATCGCGGAGGCGGATCCAGCCTCATTAAAATACAGGAATACTGTTCAGGAGGTCGGACCCCCTGAAATCCATTTATGTATTCCTGTATTTTTAATAATGAGGCTGGATCCGCCACTGAATCTATACATTTTTCCACTCCTTGTTTTTCCCATCAAATCTGCTAGAATTCCTATCAACTTCTCAACTCTTACCACTACCACAGGCTTATTGAGTATTTCACTGATAACCCGGTGTGCATTTTAAAGAACAATCTTAAACACTTTATCTTTTTCAGCAATTTTTGTGCTCGGACATCCATGAAATCAATCTTGATATAAAAGCCAATTCTTAAGATAATTTTTAAATTCTCCCTTCTTTCTATCTTTCACTTTTTTACACAGGCGAATCATTTAGTAGGCCTAGTGGGTATGTTATGCACCATAATCGTCTCGAAGGAACTGCTTGACCAACTGACCAATCTTTTGGGACTAGCCAAGCCAAAGCTTACCAGCACAATGGAGAAAACAATTAAAGTTTGAAGAGACTATTATTCGGTTATTGTTTGACAGACAGTTATGCCCAGTTCATAGGTGGATTCAGTTACAACCCTTCTTTTTGAAATTGAGTGTATGACATGTGACAGTATGAACACTTCCACCGTGGGCCCTATGTGTCTTAGAAACCCAAGGAATTCAAGATAATCTTTTTATTCTTTGGTGGAGGGGAGCAGGTGGAAGGGGTTTGGCATTAAAGGGAATAGTGTGAAGTAGGTGTGAAGAAGATCCCATATATCATGCTCAGTATTAGCTAAGATAATCTCAGCTCTTGCTTTATCATTTTTCATTGGGATGTGGTCTTTTCACCAGTCATGCCAGTAGAGCTGAGAAATTTTAAGAACATGAACACGCTATCACAAAACAAATGTGTCATTTTCTCACCGTGACACACTAATTCCCCCTAAAACTCACCCAAACCTTGTCAGGCATAACCACTACGCAAGTCCTTGAGGGAAATAACCAGCCACGATGATTATTTTGCCAACAATTCCAGCGAAACCGTTATCCTCACAGCCTAGCCGTTGTCTGGTTGTGTTCAAAAAGTCTATCTGCCTAGTCTGTGTACAAAGGAATACCAATGCGCATTGGTTACCAGACGTGATCTAAAAATAACTATTTTTAGATCACGTCTGGTAACCAATGCGCATTGGTATTCCTTTGTACACAGACTAGGCAGATAGACCTTTTGAACACAACGGCCGGCTAGGCTGTGAGCATACCGGTTTGTTTCGCTGGAATTGTTGGCAAAATATTCATCGTGGCTGGTTATTTCCCTCAAGGACCTGCATAGTGGTTATGCCTGACAAGGTTTGGGTGAGTTTTAGGGGGAATTAGTGTGTCACGGTGAGAAAATGACACATTTGTTTTGTGATAGCGTGTTCATGTTCTTAAAATTTCTCAGCTCTACTGGTGAAAAGACCACATCCCAATGAAAAATGATAAAGCAAGAGCTGAGATTATCTTAGCTAGCTCAGTATATAATTATTATAGGGATAATGTGGGGTGTACACAGATATTTTGCTTGAATGTATATATATATGCTTAGACAATAATTGTATCTGCATGTCAGACATACTTGTCACAGGAATAGGTAAAAACAATCATTTCAACAAAGAAGAGAAATTCAAAATTGACAACACACCAATTGTGATTACTTTTAGTGTATACTACATGTACTCGAAATTTTCTGAGGATCTATGCTAATTTTGTTCTATTTTTTTCTTAATGCTGAAAGTATTGTTTAATAATCTGTATTTCTCTTAAAGATTATCAATAACAAGTCATGTATGAATAAAATTATATATACAGTACTTCCATTGTGAACATATGACATTGGTTGAAAAGTGAAGTCTGCGTATGAGCCTACAGCGAAAGTTGGAGTAAATGCCCAGTACAATAAAAAAAAATACAAAATGCAGGAGTAATTATTCCAATTAAAAAAATAGAAGTCCGATTGCGTTATTACAGGAAATAAAATATTCGTTGTCGAATTACGCCATATGTACACTCAACAGAGCCCAATAGACAGCCGAAGTTGGCATGGTAATTGGCTCTAAACATCATGGCCGTCGAAAAAAGTACCATTGCAATAGCACAGGGACACGGTTCGGTGATTTTCAGTGTAAAGCCAATTGCCTAGGCAACTAACAAAAGACGTATTCACTTTGGCAGTCTATTACATACACGGTTATAGGCACTGTGTTCCTTCATTTAATTGTCGTGTTTGCAGTCATTCCAATTCTTCCCCAGATTCCCTTGCCGTTGGTTCTTTTCTTTAGTGTCTTATGCTTAAGGCAATAGAGGTTAAAAATGAAAGAATGAACTCGGAATCTATAAAATCTTTTGCAATAAGCGATAGGATATCGACCGGAAACCAATCTACGTTTTCGTGCATAATCTCCTTTTGGTGCATGTAGTCTGGATTTATGCACGTAATTTTGCTCGGCTCGTTGAGCGCGGTGACTTGCCCCTACATCATGCCATTACGCTAGGTATTTGGGAAAGAAATCCGACTCCTTTGCTATTCGACACGTTCACAAAATTTAAAAGGCGTTTTTCTTGTGAGAATTTCTGGCTTTCTTACACTAACGTGCAAATTGCGACCACTCGAACATCGGCCATTCGTCCTTTGTCATTTTTCTACGGCTGCCTATTTTATCGTCAGGTATAACCTACCAAAATGCCCTACAGAAATTAAAAACGGCTTCACTGTTCGAAATTGGCCCACGGCCTACTGTGGCCACTGGTGGCTAAGTGTGGTGGTCTTTGTTTCAGGGTCATTCTGACCTGAGACTTAGTTGAGCAAGGAACATATTGACCGCCAAACTCAAGCTCATCAACCAGTGTCAATTTGTCTGTTTTTACAGTTATTTTGACGAAAACCCTACCATGACTGTTTCCTGACAGTTATGAGCACAACATTTTGGAGGCACGAGAGGGATAGGTGTGTTGACTTCTAGCAAAGCCATGGAGCCAACGATGTGCGCCTATATCCGGGGATGTAAAGAACCCGAACGGCGACGGAACACCTGATGTTAGCAGTGTCAATAGTATATGTGACTGAAATTATTTTGAACTTACTGATTTTCTGATTAATTTTGTTTGAATTGTTGGTGTAATTAATTACCGATAATTTGTTTGGGTAATTGGTAAAAAGAAAAACAAAACAAAACAAAACAAAAAAGGAAAATGAAATGTATCTTGGCATTTTGAAGCCACCATACCTTTTTGATTATTAAGCAAAATACAGTGTAGTTGGTGTAATTTTGTGGGGTCGTTTTCATTGGTTGATAGGATTGCCACGCCTTAAACAAATTAGGAGTAAATGGAATTTGATTGGTTGCTGGGCCATCACACCCATTTATTAATAATTCACACCCAGTTATTGAGTACTGGTGATTGGTCAATTTCTATATAACGTCATTTTTGGAATTTGGGATTTGGCAGATATATAGATGTAGTGGAATGTTTTGGGGGGAGTCTGTGCTAGAGTTTCCCGGGGAGAGGGCCACCGTTAGGCCAGCCTCGATATGTTTTTAGAGTGTTTCGGTCTCTTGAGTTATTGAGAACTCTTACGTTTGTACGTCCGAAATAATTGGCAATTGAGTGCCACTTTGTTGTTTTGCATGGACCAGTTCGTCAATCTAATAATACTGCCAGGTGCCAATTTTCAACCATGGGCTTGAACTGCGCAACGAAACCAGGATCATTCCTGTAAGTTATCGTATTTATAATTTTCTTGCCATATAAATTGTTTGCATTGTTGTATTGGTTAAATGTCCCTTTACTGTATTTTATATGAACGGGCGGATAGTTTGCCATGCACGGACATTCAGATTTTGCCGTGTTATGCATTCTGAACTATTTAAGGGTGTTAGTTTGATAAAGGAAACGTCAAATTTAGAGGAAGAATGCCATGGTTTTTACTGAAAATAACTTTCAATATTTAAGAGTTGTCTCATAGGTTTAGTGCATGGTAATCTTTCCGAACGGGCATTTCTGTTTGAATCAATTTTACAAACGTACTACTTTTTAACTGAAATTGATTGCCAACGAAAAATCTATGAAATGTAAGCAATGTGTTTAAATGTAAAATCGGAACTTGGTTTGTTTTAACATTGGGTCTATTTTTATAGGGTTTCGTGATACACTTGGAGTCGCCAGTACATTTCGCTAGGACCCGGGGCCCATTGTAACTACCACGTTGCATTGACGTGATGACTGGGTTGTTCGCTACCATGGGATATTTTCATCAAGCTTTGGGTGGTGTACCAAGTCTATTTGGGAGTTGGGCCTACTGATAGCCGAAAGCACGAAGTCTTTGCATAGTCACCAACAAGCCTGAACTTGGATTCGTTGGAGACTCGGCGTTGATTTATAATAAATAATAAAGCCATAATTTGAGTAATTAACAGTCGTGCAATAGGAAAAGATTTGTATTTAAATGTTTATTGTAATGATGGTGGTGGAGATAAATAAAGGGCTTTAAATACTAATAAAGAATATCTCGATTCCTTATTTACTGTGGGGATTTGCCTATTGATTAGTTTGGGGTACTGTGAACCCTGACAATGGGGGCTTGTCCGGGAATCGAACAAAGAAAAGAAAAGAAGTTAATAACTGGTCAATAGGCATTCCTGTTTTTTTTGTATTTTGCTGTTTTGGGACTGTATTTTTGTTGGTAACGAGTACATTTGAGTGTTTCATTATACCTGATAATTGGTACATGTGCGTTCCCATATGGTCACTTCTTTCCGTACGTTTCGACCACCCCTTCGGGGTTGGGGTTCATTGCGATTTTTGACTTTGGTCATTGCAATTTTGTCTTGTACCATGGAGTTCGAAAAGTTTGTCGATCTTGGCAAAACAATTGGATTAGAGGGTAGAGACTTGTTAGAATTTATCCAAACTAAGGAAAATGAGTGGAAAGAAGAAAAACGAACGAAAGAGAAAATTGAACGTGAAGAAAGGGCTATGGAACGGGAACATGCTAGAGCCATGAAAGAAATGGAGTTGGAAATTGAAGGAAAGAAAAGTAATGGTAAAAATGGTCATGATGATATTGAACTCAATCGAATGAAAAGACCGAAAATTCCTGCTTTTAATGAAGGGTATGATAATATGGATGCGTACTTGAGTAGATTCGAAAGGTGTGCTACAACGGCCAAGTGGCCACAATCAGAATGGGCTATTGCTTTAAGTAGCTTACTCACTGGCAAAGCATTAGAGGTTTATGCACGGATGCCATTGGCACAAGCTAATAATTACGATATATTGAAAACTGCACTTCTTCACCGTTACCAGCTGACAGAGGAAGGGTATCGCGTAAGGTTGCGCAATTCTAAACCCGAGCGTAGCGAAACGTACATACAGTTTTTGGAGCGTTTGCGAAATTATTTCCAGCGCTGGGTCGAGTTGAGTGGCGCACCTAAATCATTCGATGGCGTAGCTGATTTGATTTTGCGCGAGCAAATTTTGGCTTCATGTAGCAAGGAACTTGCGTTATATTTGAAAGAACGTAAACCAAGTACTGCGTTCTACATGAGTGAGCTAGCAGATCGCTATTTAGAAGCACATAGTAGGCATGATCAGGATCGTTATTCGCGTAACTTTCAAGTAGAGAAATCGCATGGTAAATTCAATGAACAAGGTACTAGTGCAAGTCCGAAATTTCGAAGTGACGCTCGTAGCGAGGAACGCTCGAAAACGCCGGATTCGCGCACGTCAGAAACGCGTTTTTGCTTCGTGTGTGGTAAACGCGGACATATTGCCCGTAATGCATAGTTCCGAGATTGCCCAGTTAACCCCGCCCCTTAGATATTGTTGCTATGTGCTCACAAGCCATCGCAAAAAATGGCGACATGTACGTACAAAGCAACGGGACTCGGCATGGAAAGCACAGATTCATTGGAGAAAACTCAAAAGGTATTTATGTTTTAGGGTCGACAGTTACCGTAGCACACACTGAGCGAATAGCTAGTAATGCAGGGATGACATATATTTATAAAAATGCGCTTTCCTACCTTTGAACAGCGAATCGCCCGACATTGAAACCAAAATTCACCCGGTCACTAGCGCATACAACATACAAACTGTATGGGCAAAAACATTGCGTGATTGTGATCGATGATTGCATCACTTTGACCTTTGTGAGCGCCGTCTGTGATTGGTCGCGGGTTCGGCTTGATTGACAGGTCGGAACTATGCATTGTAGAAGTCGTCAACAAACTAGTGCTAGGCCTAGGGAACAAAAACCGTTTACGGCTAGTATGGAAACTGAAAGAGAAATTAAAGGAACTGAATTCGAACAACCCGACAGTGTTCAAGAAATTTCCACGTTCGTGACACCAAAATCCGAATCGTGCAACTGTTTCCACCAGGTTGGGAAACTTGTGAAATTAGCATGCGGACATGACATTCCCGTATTAAGTGCCGCGTGTACGGTCGGGAAAGATATGCCAGTTACGGAAGGATTGGTAGGTGGGAAATTAGTCCGTGTATTGCGCGACAGTGGATGTAGTACAGTTGTAGTACGGCGTGATCTGGTAACTAATAATCAGTTAACGGGTAAAAATTACGAATGCTACCTTCTCGATAATACGGTACGAACAATGCCGGCTGCGTGTATCAAGGTAGATACTCCGTATTTTGTTGGCAAAGTAGTTGCTGTGTGCATGAACAACCCGCTGTATGACTTGGTAATCGGTAATATTCCGGGTGCTCGAGACGCACGTGATCCAAATTTAGACTGGACCCCACGAAATACGCACGATGTAAAACAGTCGCAAATAAGTCAAAGTACTAAATCGTCGTCGGCCGCAGTTGAAACCCGATCACAACGCGTTAGGAAAGAAAAGGATTTACGTCCACTTCCAGTTCCGGAAGCGGAAAGTTTCTCTGAATCGCGAACAGAAATAGGCAAAGCTCAACGTGAAGATGAGACGTTAACGAAATTATGGACGTTGGCGCGAGACGCAAAGTGTCAAAGAACTGTTGGAAATAACGACATTCGTTATGTGATATCGGACGGTCTGTTGTTTCGCGAGTTCGTATCTCCCGAACGAGAGAAACTTGTTCAGCTCGTGCTCCCGAAAACGTTGAAAAACAAAGTGATGAAATTAGCTCATGATTCAATTATGTCTGGGCACATGGGGGTAAAGAAAACTACTGATCGAGTTCTTGAAAAGTTTTACTGGCCGGGTGTGCAAGGTGACGTTCGGCGGTACTGTTTATCTTGCGACGTGTGTCAGCGGACTGTTGATAAGGGGCGTATAGCTAAGGTACCGTTAGGTAAGATGCCGTTGATTGACACGCCGTTTAAACGTGTTGCCATTGATCTAGTCGGCCCCATTTCACCAATCACTGAGCGTGGAAATCGCTATATTTTGACTATGGTGGACTATGCCACCCGATACCCGGAGGCTGTACCACTTCCGCGTATAGAAACCGAACGAGTCGCCGAGGCTTTACTCGAGATGTTTTCCCGTACAGGTGTTCCGAGTGAAATTTTGTCGGACTTAGGAAGCCAATTCACTTCTAACCTAATGAAGGAAATTAGTCGACTGTTGTCGGTAAAACAATTGCACACAACGCCGTACCATCCTATGTGTAATGGTCTAGTGGAGAAATTCAATGGGTCGTTAAAAAGAATGCTACGAAAAATGTGTGTAGAAAGACCACGTGATAGGGACCGGTATGTGCCAGCATTACTCTTTGCCGTTCGTGAAACGCCTAACGTGAGCACCGGTTACGCGCCGTTTCAGCTTATCTTTGGCCATACCGTTAGGGGCCCACTTTCCATACTGTATGAACTTTGGACCGAAAATACTCAAAATGAAGAAGTTAAGAACACTTATCAGTATGTACTCGACCTGCAAGATAGGATCGAATCTACGTGTAAACTTGCTCAGGACGAGTTGGCCAAGTCAAGCGGTAAATACAAGAAATACTACGATTCGCGTGCTAGAGATAGGAAGTTTAATCCCGGTGACCGTATACTGATCTTACTTCCTACGGATAGGAACAAATTGTTAATGCAATGGAAAGGACCTTTTCCTGTCTTGCACAAAGTCTCACAGAATAATTATCGAATTGACATGCACGGAAAATCTCGACTGCTTCACGCAAACTTGCTAAAAAAGTACGTTGAGCGAGAACCAGACGTCATGGCACAAGAAGTAAGTTTGATGTGTGCCGTAGGGATAGGTGTCATTGAAGAGAACGAGGTTGAGGAAGGTATAGCTGAGGTCAAGTTAATAAGTACGACTCAAACTGAACATTGGACGGATGTCCAAGTAGCAGAGAGTTTGACGCAAGAACAAAGTGGACAAGTTAAGGCACTACTCAAGGAATATACTGCTGTATTTTCAGATGTGCCGGGTCGTACAGATATCGCTAAGCACGAAGTAAATCTGACAACAGAAAGTCCAATTTATGCTAAAGCCTATCCGACACCTTTTGCAACACAGCAAATAATTAGCAAAGAGATCAATGAAATGATTAAGTTAGGAGTAATCGAACGCTCGGACTCTAAGTACGCGTCCCCGATAGTACTTGTGCGGAAAAAGGATAATACTCATCGATTTTGTATCGACTTTCGTCGTCTCAACCGGGTGACCGTTTTTGATCCCGAGCCAATACCAAATGTCGACAACTTAATCGCGCAAGTCTCCGAGGCTAAATTCTTTAGTAAATTGGACCTCACAAAGGGCTACTGGCAAGTCCCAATTGTCGAGTCGGATAAGCCAAAGACTGCATTTATTACATCTGAGGGTCTGTATCAATTTACGGTGTTACCGTTTGGCATGGTAAACGCTCCTGCTACTTTTACAAGAATGATGCGCACCTTGCTAGATGGTCAACCATGCGTGGTAAATTTCATAGATGATATTCTCATCTTCACTGATACATGGTCTCAACATATGCAAATTCTGTGTCATGTTTTTGAGAGATTGCGAAAAGCTGATCTTACTGCTAAACCTTCTAAATGCTTATTGGGATTTGGTACCATAGATTTCTTGGGACATGTGGTTGGCGAGGGAAAAGTGAAACCCCAAATGGTAAATATCCAAAAGGTGTTGAACGCTGCAAAACCTTGTACGAAAAAGGAAGTTCGTTCTTTCATAGGGCTAGCAAACTACTACAGAAAGTTCATTCCGAACTTTGCGGAAATTGCTGCGCCTATTACCGACCTGACAAAGAAAGGTCAACCTAACTTAGTTCGATGGGGAGAAGCGCAAGAACGAGCATTTCGTACGCTTCAAGCGCGCTTAACTGCGTCACCGATTCTGCATTTGCCAGATCATTCTAAGCCATATGTACTGAGGACAGACGCATCTGAGAGAGGCTTAGGTGCTGTTCTCTTGCAATATCACGATGAACAGCTTTTTCCAGTCAGCTACGCTAGTCGCAAACTTATGCCGCGTGAATGCGCCTATGCAGCCATTGAACGAGAGTGTTTGGCAATCGTTTGGGCGATAGGAAAATTCCATGTCTATCTGTACGGCACGGAATTTGTGATCGAAACTGATCATCGTCCGCTGGCGTACTTGTCAACAGCGAAAATGAACAATAATCGTGTGATGCGCTGGGCCCTATCTCTGCAGCAGTATCGGTTTACAATAAGAGCCATAAAAGGTAGCGATAATCTCGGAGCAGATTTCCTGAGTAGGTGTTAATTGCCATTGCCATGAGTATGCGATGTGTTACTGTTGTTTAATGTATAGTGTCGTTTAAAGTCAGTAAGGTCCAAGAATAATTTTCTTAAAAGGGGCTATTGTCAATAGTATGTGACTGAAATTATTTTGAACTTACTGATTTTCTGATTAATTTTGTTTGAATTGTTGGTGTAATTAATTACCGATAATTTGTTTGGGTAATTGGTAAAAAGAAAAACAAAACAAAACAAAACAAAAAAGGAAAATGAAATGTATCTTGGCATTTTGAAGCCACCATACCTTTTTGATTATTAAGCAAAATACAGTGTAGTTGGTGTAATTTTGTGGGGTCGTTTTCATTGGTTGATAGGATTGCCACGCCTTAAACAAATTAGGAGTAAATGGAATTTGATTGGTTGCTGGGCCATCACACCCATTTATTAATAATTCACACCCAGTTATTGAGTACTGGTGATTGGTCAATTTCTATATAACGTCATTTTTGGAATTTGGGATTTGGCAGATATATAGATGTAGTGGAATGTTTTGGGGGGAGTCTGTGCTAGAGTTTCCCGGGGAGAGGGCCACCGTTAGGCCAGCCTCGATGTTTTTAGAGTGTTTCGGTCTCTTGAGTTATTGAGAACTCTTACGTTTGTACGTCCGAAATAATTGGCAATTGAGTGCCACTTTGTTGTTTTGCATGGACCAGTTCGTCAATCTAATAATACTGCCAGGTGCCAATTTTCAACCATGGGCTTGAACTGCGCAACGAAACCAGGATCATTCCTGTAAGTTATCGTATTTATAATTTTCTTGCCATATAAATTGTTTGCATTGTTGTATTGGTTAAATGTCCCTTTACTGTATTTTATATGAACGGGCGGATAGTTTGCCATGCACGGACATTCAGATTTTGCCGTGTTTATCATTCTGAACTATTTAAGGGTGTTAGTTTGATAAAGGAAACGTCAAATTTAGAGGAAGAATGCCATGGTTTTTACTGAAAATAACTTTCAATATTTAAGAGTTGTCTCATAGGTTTAGTGCATGGTAATCTTTCCGAACGGGCATTTCTGTTTGAATCAATTTTACAAACGTACTACTTTTTAACTGAAATTGATTGCCAACGAAAAATCTATGAAATGTAAGCAATGTGTTTAAATGTAAAATCGGAACTTGGTTTGTTTTAACATTGGGTCTATTTTTATAGGGTTTCGTGATACACTTGGAGTCGCCAGTACATTTCGCTAGGACCCGGGGCCCATTGTAACTACCACGTTGCATTGACGTGATGACTGGGTTGTTCGCTACCATGGGATATTTTCATCAAGCTTTGGGTGGTGTACCAAGTCTATTTGGGAGTTGGGCCTACTGATAGCCGAAAGCACGAAGTCTTTGCATAGTCACCAACAAGCCTGAACTTGGATTCGTTGGAGACTCGGCGTTGATTTATAATAAATAATAAAGCCATAATTTGAGTAATTAACAGTCGTGCAATAGGAAAAGATTTGTATTTAAATGTTTATTGTAATGATGGTGGTGGAGATAAATAAAGGGCTTTAAATACTAATAAAGAATATCTCGATTCCTTATTTACTGTGGGGATTTGCCTATTGATTAGTTTGGGGTACTGTGAACCCTGACAAGCAGTCACAGCGTGAGTGGAGAGGTACAGACCACCAGACTGCAGAGGACTAGAGCGGCTACCGGGGGACCGAAAGTTGCAGATCTCGCCCCAATAGTACAGTCTACAGTTCCAAGAGTCTGCGCAGGAATTATGCCAGCGCGTGATGCAGCAGATTTGTGGTTTTCCAACATGTCGGTCTGCCTGGGTTTGAGGCCGGAACTGGTAGCGGAAGATGCAACCACGAAAGCCTTAGTTCGGAAATCGAAAGTACCTATTGCGGGAAGATCTGCAATTGCGGGAAGATGAAGGCCTCTGGTCTGTCCTATCATGAACTTAGTGAATTTCTGCAGAAAATGACGGATGAGACTGGAAACTCAGAAGGAGAAACCTTCAACGACAATGACAACGACAGCAGGGGCAGGGTATACGTCATGGCTACAGTGAGCACGAGATAGTGGAGGCAGAGATGGAGGCAGAGATTCAAGCAGTGGTACCTGGGTCGGCACTATATATAGAGCGTGATCCAATTCCGTCCCTCAGGCGTGAGGGACGGAAATCGAGAGACAAATGCCTTTCCTTAGTCAACAACAAATAAGACTAAAGACTGAACCTGTTTGTTTACTTTCTACCGATGTCAATACACACACCCAGTTTATCACATGTTGAAATTGACTTTACAGTTTTATGCGTGATATGAGGGACAGATACAGAATAAAATTGACCCCCAAAAAAAATTTTTGACATGCATTTTCAATTATTTCTTGAAAATGTGATGGCACAGTGTGCCCAGTCAAATTTATTCTGTTAATTTTTGTAATATGATTGTAAAATATGGAAATTTCGAGGTATTATTTTGATTAATTTAAGAAATTTTGAAATCTTCATCCAGTGTTTACCAGTTTTGGATCACGCTCTATATGAAGCTACCTCGAAGGACGGGGTGGCCTAATTACCCTATACCTAATTATCGTCGACTGTTGCGGTCTCACTACCAAAAAAGAACTATACCACCATTTTGTCCCGTCTATGTCAAGACAGTAAGGATCGAGTCCCTGCAAGGATTCTTGATGCGAGCCCTCGACCTACGCCAGAAAGTGATTTTCACCAGCCAGGAATCAGGATATGGTGTGAAGTATGATTCGATCGGCGCTAGCGCAGAGCATGTTTCTGCATTCCGTCATGACTGGACTGAGGAGAGACGTAATGAAGAACGAAATACGACCCCTGTTAAATGATCCCTTGACAACCGCCGAAATTCTTCTCGAAAAGCTCAACGTAGCGGCAAGTTACGAGGCCGAACGGAAGAAGAAATTGGGACAGAGTAGGAATTGTATCTGTCAAGTCAGTGGAGCAGATCGAGCACCAGAGAAAAGATCAATGAGCCGTACCCAGGCAGAAAGGCACCCAAACCTGGGACACTTCTGACTGACTTGGCTGACCTCAAAGCCGCGGGATCGCGGATATTGCGACCTTAAAACAACAACGGACGAGCCTACAAGAAGCCCTCCAGGTAAAACCCACCGGTCTTCAAGGATGGGGGCAACAATTAACCTGAAAGGCGGCGACCACAGAGCAACCCATCACGTCGCCAATCTGTCAGCGAGATGGCACAGCCAACAGTTGCGACAACTGCTACCACTGCGGGTCAAGCGAGCATTTTGTCCGTTGATGCCACGTACAACCAGGCGGGGGAAACGGAGAGTGGTTACTGCCGCGGGACAGGCAGTAATTACCTCCAGGTCAACATCCAAGAAGTCCCATGTCTGCCAGATATCTACTTCACATGTAAGCTAAAGTGGCCCGTCTCGTTGGCGGAGCATTGCCTTGTTAACTGCGTTAAGTGCGGATAATCTACAGCCTTACAGCAGCGAATGGATCATCATTCCCCTACGATGCATGGCTGGAAGTCTCTTTCATGTTAGACCAGGAGAAGCAGATCAAGGCCCCGATGTTAGTCACGATTGCGGGAAGTGGAATACCCATCATTGGATACAACGTAATCGAGACGGCTCCACCTTTGGCCCAGCTAGTGCATAGACGGCATTTCCATGACGAGAGGGGAGGTGAAAACGTTGGTCAGCTTGATTCAAATGATCCATCAAGGACAGCATTCAACGTACGTAGCGGTGGGCCGGAGTAATGTCATCATACCGAAGAGTAGTGTCCGAGAAGTGTGGTGTCACGCCTGCATCGCAAGTGGTTCCACAACTATATTTGAGCTCGACACAAGCAACCCTTAGCCAGATGAACTCCACCTCCAGCCAGCTGTACTAAAACTGGATCAGCGTCAAGGAAACAAAAACGCCAATTGTACTTTAGTAGCGCACCCTTCTTGGTACAGTTGATGCCGCCAGTGATGTCTTCCCCCGGCCACCAACTACCAGGGTGCTGACTCGTCAGGACCAAGCTTAGGCATGAATAGAAAATGTATCACCGATGAAAGGAAAACATGACTGGGGGCCACCTGTTGATTTGGGTCATTTGACAAGGCAACAACGTAAGCTGGCTACAGATGCTCACACAAGAAGCCGGAGCCTTTGCCTGTGACGACAACGACTCGGGATGCATCAGGGATCTGTCAATCGCACATGTCTATCCCCCTCCTCTCTACCGAGAAGTTAAATTTTATCTGCAAGATCTGCTCTAGAAAGGGTGGACAAGAAAATCTGAGTCCCCTTATTCATCGCCGGTAGTCTGTGTGAAAAAAAGATGGGTCATTGCGGTTGTGTATTGATTATAGAGAACTCAACCGCAGAACTATACCAGATCAACAACCAATACCATGCATCCAAGACGTCCTGGACAGCCTTGGAGGCAATGCCTGGTTTTCCACCCTTGACCAAGGCAAGGCCTATCATCAAGGCTTCATGGCCAAGGACAGCAGGCCAGCGACAGCTTTCATCACTCCTTGGGGCCTGTACGTACGAGTGGCTGAGGATCCCGTTCGGTCTCACCAATGCTCCAGCGGTTTTCCCAGAGGTGCAAATTGCCGTTGTCTATCTTAATTGATGACATCCTGGTGTACAGCGCCACATTCGAGGACAACATTGAGTCCCCGGTGGTGCGTGTACCCTTGAGCAATACTTTGCCACGCATTGCTTCTCTTCACCCAGGAGCAAAATGGGAACCTGAGAGGGCAGCGAAAGTTGCTGTGTTTGATCATGGATCTTTCATGATTGATTAGCCATTGAGCGCCTAAGGCAGCCTGGGCTGTATACGGCCCAGGAAGCTGAGATGGTATATGAGGTGATTTAATGGAGCCATATATGGGGTAATAATGTATAGGCGCCTTAATGGGGATTTTCCTGGATAAGTGCGCGGTATAAATCCATATCATCATCATTATCATTATCTAAGTTTTAAGCAGTGTTGCAAAATGGGGATTACCAGGTACAGCATATGCTAACTCGTGGACCACTCTGTGGGTTCACGTGAAAATGTTCAGCTTTTCTGACAGAAACCATACTGGAAGTCTCGAACTTGGCAATCATAGTTTGGCACCAAAACCGAGTTGAAAGAAAACTATGTATTCCGTTTCCTCTGCCTATACAAGGTTGTTCCAGTTACAATGGGTAAGGTCACAATTATGTGTGTTACTTGTTATTGTTTGTTTAACAGATCTGTTAACACGGCATTGATCTCGACCCCTAACTAAACGTCCAGCTTAACATCATGTTAATACTGTGTTAACACCATATGTGTTAATTCTCTGCGCTGAACATATAGGGTGAAGTCAAGTCTGAGTTTTAGTGTAACAGATCTGTTAACCTAATCAGAATTGTGACCTTGGAACAAACATCGTGTTAACTCGATGTTAACATGATGTTTCGGACGTGTTAGTTACACGTGTTAGTGTAAAATATATGTTAACAGCCGAGGGTAATTTCCAAAATTAGGGGTCCAAAAGTGTGACATGCTTTTTTAAGTGATTGAAAGTGGTTTCCCAGGAGAAAATGTTAATTTTTATTTCCACAAGTACCACTTAAATTTAATGTGTGTGGATATAAAGTACCCAGGTTAATGCAAATTAATCACTCTACAGCCATTTTTTCATTGGCGTATATCATGGAACAAATTATGAGCCTTTATGGTCTTTTGTTTTGAATATTTGAGGGCAAAATATTGACGCTGTCTCCTATACCAGTCTACTGAGAATTTGTGACCGCAAGAGTGGCAATTTTTGAAGCTGAGGTGTCGTACTTAACCGGGACACCCCTCCTTTTTGGGAATTACCCCTGAAACAAAGTGGTTATTTTATGTTATTCATACCAAGGATTCCTCAATAGTGCTCATTGCTCTGTCCCTCGCAAGCGTGAGGAAACCCATGAAGAATTATAGAGTGCGTTACCATTACCATTACCTAACACACTGGACCAACGGCTTTAAATCCCTTCCGAAGGATGGAGCAAGTGTGGTTGAGTGCCTTGCCAAAGGGCACAGGTACCGCAGCCGGATTAGAACCCGCAACCCCAAGTTTTCACCCATGGCATGACTGCGAGTCAATGACCCAAACCACTCGGCCACGATACCCCACCATCGTGATTCTCAACAAATTGGGTTTTATTTTTCAACAACCTATAAGCGTTGTTGGATCTTGCATTCTACATGCAATTGAGACATCAACATTGTTATTTGTTGACATCTTTGCCAATCATAAGCTCCTTGGCTTTACACTGTCTGTGTTTGGGTGAAAAATATTTTTAAAATCAATTTACACAAGCTCACACGTACGCGACCCCCCTTTTCCAGAAAAGGGGGTCACGTGTATTTCTAATGGAAATCTTGGCGACCCTCCTTTTCCAGAAAAGGGGGGTCGCATGTATTTCTAATGGAAAATTTCTCGAACCTCCTTTTCCAGAAATGGGGGGTCGCGTGTATTTCTAATGAAAAATTTCATGACCCTCCTTTTGCGAGACTTTGTCGACTTTTTTTTCCGATACCATTTTGACACCACGTCAAAATTTAAGGCGCATCACCCACACATATCAGCTCAAACCCCCTACATGGTCTGGTTCCAGACAAACAGATCCCGACTATTCTGATATGATCTTTAGGCCCTGCATCCTCTAGTATAGCCTACATCTTGCATTCTACATGCAATTGAGACATCAACATTGTTATTTGTTGACATCTTTGCCAATCATAAGCTCCTTGGCTTTACACTGTCTGTGTTTGGGTGAAAAATATTTTTAAAATCAATTTACACAAGCTCACACGTACGCGACCCCCCTTTTCCAGAAAAGGGGGTCACGTGTATTTCTAATGGAAATCTTGGCGACCCTCCTTTTCCAGAAAAGGGGGGTCGCATGTATTTCTAATGGAAAATTTCTCGAACCTCCTTTTCCAGAAATGGGGGGTCGCGTGTATTTCTAATGAAAAATTTCATGACCCTCCTTTTGCGAGACTTTGTCGACTTTTTTTTCCGATACCATTTTGACACCACGTCAAAATTTAAGGCGCATCACCCACACATATCAGCTCAAACCCCCTACATGGTCTGGTTCCAGACAAACAGATCCCGACTATTCTGATATGATCTTTAGGCCCTGCATCCTCTAGTATAGCCTACATAGTCCGCCATTATTGAAACAGGAGGAATTCCTCCGTGTACGATTCGTTATACTGTTTCGAGAATTTGAATAGCGCGCTCCGCACTATTGCTAAAATGGTAATGGATAACGCACTCTAAAGATCCCAGAGTATTCTTTCGTAAAGAGCAAGGGGATTTCCCGGTGTCTCTGGCCATTTCAAATTATAATTCTTCATGGGTTTCCTCACGCTTCCGAGTGACAGTGCAATGATCACTATTGAGGTCAATGTGGTGTGTTATGGCCGAGCGGTCTAGTGCGTCGAACTTAAGTTCCTGTGCCAGTACTAGAATGTAGGTTCGATTCCGGTCCGCGACGGGTTGTGGCACCTGTGCCCCTGAGCAAGGCACTCAACAACACTTGCTCCCATTCCTGTAATTGGCGGTCCCTCCGCTGTTGGATGTGGTGAATAAAATAAAATCATTGGTATGAATACCAGAAAGAAATATTAATAATAATATAATAATAATACAAATAAAACTTCCAATGATGGTGACGTCACGCAACTAAACCCACCTCGGACAGTCAAATCGGCCACGTGCTAGAACGTGCGTGTTTGAATACGCGGGAGTACCATTTTTTTTCGGTTTTGTTGTGGGACTAATAATGTTCCGACAAGACTCATATCGGACCTTTTTTGCACTAAATTATAGGTGGTTGCGTGAACTTTTGATGGAAAACCGCTTTATTAACTTGGCCTTTATTACCTTGAAAGCGGCCGGGCCTCCCACTGTGCGATTTAGGTACGATTTGGTGAGATTACCGAACTCTCTATACAGACTACTATGTACACAACACGCCGGTGTGAGTCTCGTAGAGATAACGGGCATACACCTGACTATATGCAGACGGCAGTCGGTTTTGCTTCTAGCAGACGACGCTAGCAGATCAACAAATATAACTGAACCGGGAATTCAAATGAAATTTTGGGTCCTAGATGAGGCTTTTTTGGGTGCATGTATGAGACATATGGTTCGACATTTTAGGGCCTTTTCGGCGAAAATTTTTCACAAATTTAGGACTAAACTGCAATTTTAGGTCGTCTTGTTTGCAAAACGCACAAATGTTTATTTTTTTCATCAAAATGTTCCCATCATCATTTTCCCTGACAAAGCAATATATGTCAAATAAAGCCAGATTCTTTATTAAAATAGTCATTATACAAACTAATTCGGCAATAAACATGCATATTTTGACTATAATTTGAATTTGAAAAAAAAAACACATCGCAACGCGAGTCAACAGAAGCAAACGGAACGAATACGACGGCGCGTTAGTGTCGATTACTGACGCTGAATTATTGTAACGAGTAGTCGATACCACACGAAAGAAAACGCCTAGCATGTCCACTGTACCACACACTGTATACACAGTACAGCGCGTAGTACAGGTACTAGACACTTTTTACGCTAATATCGAGCCAAATTTCAAAATTATTTGAACACATATAACAAAATATCCGGCCGGGTTTTGCCACGTTCAAATTAAATCCAGACACTAAAATAGTTCATCAACTGAATCAGCAATATATGTCTCAATGTTGGGAAAATGATATTTTGCGAGCAATAAGGCAAATTGTAAAGTATGTTTAAAAAAAAAAAATATTAAAATTCAAAGTAAGCTTTTTTCGATCCGTAATTCCGTGTCATTTCTGCCTTTTTAATAAAGACTTGTTTGCCTTGGAATTATTTAAAGTAGGTCTTCAAAAGTCATTCTGCATAATTTCACTGGTTGTTTATTGCTTGTTTTTTCCACAAATATTGCGTTGGATAACACCCATACGATTTCGACATCAAAAAGCGCGCCAAATATAAAACACACCAACCTGCCGTTAAAAGTTCGCACACTGCGTAGTGCTTCAGTCTATATGTCACCCTCAGACAGCCGTGACAATCGTACGAACTCGTACCTAATCGCTGGGAATTCGTGGCAAAAAGTCACACAGTGCAGGAGGCCCGCTTTAAAATGTTCTTCAAAACCTTAATTGCTTCATAAAAAACCGAAAGGTCTTCCACTATAAAAGTCAATGCACCTTGACCATTTATAATTATCTCTTACATGTTAATTATGGCATCAACGTTTTCGATTCAACGATTGTGTAACATTAACAGTGCACACAAATACAAATCACTCATAAAAAATTAAAAACAAAACACAATACTGCGTGAAATCCACTAAATTTATCTTGAAGTAGAATGCCATAAAGTTGTGCACAGCCTGCTTTTATTGCCGTTGCCACGGTGTTTTAGTTGAACCGTAGCAGTACGTGCCTCATTACCAATGCGCCAGTATTCTGACCGCAATGCCTTGGAGGTTTGCAGTCAGGCAAGGGTCGAGACCCCACCGCTGTACTGGGCGGAACCAGGAATGCAGTTCTCCTCGCTCTAGTCTCTCATTGGCTACCGTCGTTTTACACACAAAACCATGGCAGCCCATGGTTTTGTGTACAAACTTAAAATGACCAAAAGTATCGAGGCCGCCCCAGTAATGCACCCGTCGAGTTTTGCGGCTGCTGCAGGAGAAAGGTGTGAAGCTGAAACCCAGCAAGTGTAACTTGTTTCAACGAGAAGTGAGGTATACTTGGGTCGAATAGTCTCCAGTGAAGGATACAAGATGGACCTTGCAGACGTAGCAGCAGTAGAAGCCCTTCGTAACCGCGGACCAAGTACAGTTGGCGAGATGAGAAAAGTGTTGGGCCTACTTGGATACTACCGACAGTACATCCAGAATTTCGCGAAACCCCTATTGAGCTTCTCAAGAAACCAAGTACCGAGAGTCCGGATACGGGGACAAACCAACGCCCGCAGCAAGGAAAAATCCACAGGAATAGGGCCCGGGTGCAGGACGTCTACCTTGACAAACTCACACCAGTCAATCCGTACGTCACCCCAGTGATGAGTTTTCCCGACCATGACAAGCCCGCTCATTCTACATACAGCTTCGTCCCACGAGGGACTATATAGGTGCTATGCTGTACCAAGAAAAGAATGGGGAAAAAAAAGGGTGATCGGGTATGGTTCACGTACCCTGTCTGCGGCCGAGAAAAATTACCACCTCCACTCCGGCAAACTCCTGGCCCTGAAGTGGGCGATCACAGACAAATTCAGGGACTACCTCTACTACGCCCCCAGTTTTACAGTGTACACAGACAACAACCCACTTATACATCCTCACATCAGCCAAACTCAACGCGACCGGACACCGATGGGTTGCAGAACTGGCCGACTTTAACTTTAAGATAAAGTACCGCCCAGGACGCAAGAACACCGATGCCGATGTCCTTTCACGCGCCCCTCTAAACATTGACGAATACATGGCACAATGCACGAAAGAAATCAACCCGGACCACATTGCTGCAACATCACAGTCCATTGTCGCGTCAAGATCCAATCCTTTTCCCTGGATTAACAGCAATCACTACCGACACCTCAAGTCCTGATGATGGTGTGAAGTCATATATGGCAATCAGCAATCAAGAGCTGAAGGATCGAGGCCCAAGAAGCAGATCCGATTATCGGTCCTGTCCTTCAAGCAGGTTAGACGTGGCAACATCATTCTCCTTGGCGACTGGGCCAAGTTGAGCATTGATGGGGAAGGTGTCCTACGTCGAAGATCTGGAGAAGTCGACCATATTGTACTGCCCTTTAAGTATCATCGAATGGTGAACAAGGAACTGCATGAGGAGATGGGTCATTTAGGAGCCGATCGGGTTGTCCACCTCGCCCGGGATCGGTTTTACTGGCCCCAAATGCAATTGAACACTTGAACGTCACCAGCGTTTTCCGTTGCCTAAAACAACGGAAACCGACTTGACACACTCGCGAGCATCTTCAGAGCAATGCAACCGCATCCTTTGAGCTCGCCTGGTTTTGATAGACTTTGTCCATCTAGAGAGAAGCGTCGGGGGATATGAATACATACTGGTGATATAGTGGACCATTTCACAAGGTTCGTCCATGCATCCAACCACTAACAAGTCATGATCGAAAGACGGCGGCTGACAAAATGTTTATTGATTTTGTCCTCCAATTCGGGTTTTCCTCACAAACTCCACCGTGATCAGGGAGAGAATTTAAAAATCAACTCTTCGAACGACTCCAGAAGCTGAGTGGCATATTAGTCCATCACGGACGACCCCCTACCATCCTCGAGGGAACGGGCAAATGGAAAGGCTGAACCGCGCACGTACGGTACTAGGGATGATGTTGCGGACCCTACCAGAAAAGGACAAATTTCGCTGGAGAGTGTCTGCATGTGAACAAGATGATACATGCCTACAATAGCACCCGGTCTGACGCCACGGGTTACTACTCACCCTTCTTCCTACTGTATGGACGACACCCCCGCCTCCCCATAGACAGATAGACCACCAAGAATACAGCCAACGCTAGAAGAGGCATATGGGTGAAGCGTACGCTACAGCACGCCAGAATGCAGCGAAGTCCTCCCAACGTGGAAAAACCCAATACGATCGTTAGGCCCTCAGTATAGCGTCCTTCAGCCAAACGACAGGGTTCTGGTGAGAAACCTTAGGGAAAGAGGAGGGCCTGGCAAGCTCCGCTCATATTGGGAAGATTCTTTAATTGTCTACACGGTCGTGAGGCGGCTGAGTGCAGATTCACCTAGTGTGTGAGGTCTCCTCTGAGAATCGGAAGGGCACTAGCAGAATCCTCCACATGAACCTCCTCCTACCTTGCAACCACCTGTCCGCAGATGTACCCGTTGAGCCACAGGATCCCAGACCCCAGCCAAGACCCTGTCAGTCCAGGAGATTCATTGAATATCAAAACCCATGAGAAGGGAGGGACTTTAAAAGACTGGGATAAGCAGCGTGGGTGTAAGTGATCTCATGGGGCCTGATGAAAGAGCCAACAGGAAGTAGGTAGGAGGTTCCATGAGGCCATTTACAAATCGGTAAATAAATACATACAGTCTCATCTCCGGAAGGAAGCTTTGACAGCAGTTTGGAGAGTTTGTCTTCATGTTGTGTCGTCAACATGGGCCCTGAAAAGAGCTAACAGAAGTCAGGTATGAAGAACCATGAGGTTAGACCTGGAGAATAATAAAGATATTTACATATACATGTATACATGTAGTTGAATACATAGTCTCATCTCTGGATGGACATTTTTACGTACGTTTGAACAGTTTGTTTTATGTTGTGCCTTCCCTTGCACCACATGGGCTCTGAAAGAGCCAACGGGAGTCAGGTAAATGGAACCATGAGGCGAGGCTCAGAAAAATTGGTAAAGCTATTGAAAATAGGTAAATAATACATACAGTATCGTCATCTGATGGGAGCTTTGACGGTAGCTTGGAGAGCTGGTCTTCAAGTGCTGACCTTTCGCATCACATAGGTCCTGAAAGGGCTAACAAGAGTCGGATATGAAGAACTATGTGATTAGATCCGGGGAATTAATAAAGCTATTTACAAATAGGTGAATTAATACTTACAGTCTAATCTCCAGGTGAAGACTGACGGCAGCTTAAATATCTGTCTTCATATGTTGTGCTGCCCCTTTTTACCATATGCCGGAGGTAACAATTAAGTAGTGAAGGTGGAAGGGATCTTCCAGCAAACTGTTTGTGTAAGGACCGGAACTGAAAGGCCTCGGTGTACTCTGCTTGATTCTTGAATCCAGCATATATAAGGCCCGAGCTGCATGTTGCCTGTTGGTCCATCTTGAAGACTTGTTGGTCCTGTTAGGTGACTGGGCCTGTCTTGTATTCTTGCAGATGAGACACCACCCGACAATGTCATGCCTGTGGTCTCATCTGGTCCTGAAGACGAGACACCACCCGACAATGTCAGGCATATGTCTCATCTGGCCTTGGGGACGAGGCTGCACTCCAGGGGTTCTTGTCTCTGGTCTCGTCCGGTCTTGAGGATGAGGCTCCACCCGAAGGATTCGGGTCTCTGATCTCATCAGGTTAAGAAGATGAGGCTCCATCCGATGAGATTGGGTCTCTAGTCTCCTCTGAACTCAAAGATGGACTCCAATTAGGAGTATCAGGTCTTTGGACTAATCAAGGCCCTATATGTTGTAGTCCGAACTTGCTGTATAACAATGTTGGACCACATTCAGACAGTTTTTATCAGGCGATATTGTATACTGTTGATTGCCATTGTAAGTAGCCATATATGATTAACATGTTAGTGTAGGCTGGGTGAAGAGCCTTGAGTGAGGTAATGAACAGTTTCTTGCATGATTCTCGCAGAGAGTCTGTGCGGTGAACGTTCCGTTTCAGACTCTGGATAGGAGGACACTACAGTGTCCTCTTGGATACTAGGTGTTGAGATGCTTCGGGACTAAGATGGCCGAAGGGTCAAAGTCTAAGAATTTTGCAGGCGAAGGATGAAGCCAAGAGGAAAACGTTCTAATCATAGGATGATAGAAGACTTGCCTGGTGGTTCGAAGGGATGGAATCCAGACCACTGAAGGCCTCTCCGAGATCTCACAAGGTATGATCATGAGTCGTCAACATAAAGATGGTAGAATTCGGCTGGCTAATGGCGATGCAGACTATACGAAGTATCATCAAAGTCTATGTTGATGGATTAAATGGCCAATCTGTACGCTATAAAGTAGCCATCTGGACGCCCGAGATGACGATGTGTAGAGCGGAGATATTCTGATGTCTCTCGCAGATAGAGGTGCGGAGCTAATCTCTTCAAGGGAACATATCACTGGATGTACATACATGTGATGAAATTGTTACCGTAAATATACCTCATAGGGGCTCTCTGTTCCCGACTGGAAAGGCTGAAACGTTTTGAAAAGGTCTCTTGGACAGAGATGCAAAGCTTTGGGGCAGAAAAATACAAACTGTATGTTAAAACAGCAGGTCCCGCTGTTAAGGAGGAAACTCCGGGGCAAAATGAGCACGTCAAGGCATTATGTGAACAAGGATGGCAAGGCCAAAAGGGTTCAATAGAATAATCTCACATTCCTAATACTCAATCCTGGAGGAACTTGAGGGAGTAGGAGATTCCCTGCCAGCTGAAAATCTTTCTGGAAAGGCGGACTGAGAGCAGAACGTCGCCAGCTGTTTGTTGAGATGGTCTAATAAGAATGTTGACAACCTGACGCACTACGGCTTGGTGTAAAAACCATTCCGAGGGGAGTGTACGACCTGGCAGTAGGATTTATGCGATGGTGTTAATCTACCAGTTGGGCTGCTTATATGGAGATCCTGAGATGAAGAGATTCCATGCTGCCATGAGAGATGGAAGGAGGAATTCACGGCCAATAATTGATCATCACAGATTGATAGACTATCCTGTCATTCATGTTCTAAAGGACCAAGAAGACGGCAAACAAGTCCAAATAATCGATGTACGTGAAGCCAATCGTATTGGCAGTAAAGTCGGTAGAGGAGTTGGGAGAGCTAAACCTCGAAGAAGATTGTCTCGAGAGGGCCCTCAATGAAAAACAGCTTTGGTAATCTCGTAGAGTGGAGACTGGCCTGGTCGCTGTATTGAATCGATCCGAGGTTGGTAGTAAAACACCAGGAGGGGCTGAATAGGATGCTTGTGTAGTCTGCACCGAAGAACTGTGTCGGTGAGGTTTGCCACGAAGAGTTATTGACTGAATTAAAGCTTCAATACAACAGTTGGGCAAACTCGACCGTTGGGCAAACTCGACCGTTGCGTCGGCCGACAGTTGCGCCGACTCGATGTGGTACATCCTTCCTCCATGGGTACATGTAAATTGGCGAGTTTCGTTTTCACGTCGATCGGCCGCGAAGAGATTCAGATGATGGGCAAATGCTGCAGTAGCCCGAGGGGTTCCTCTTGAGAACAAATACAGTAGCAAAACGTAGAAGTCATCGCAGAATTTGCAGCGAGCTAGGTCGGTGCCGGAGTGAGCGATCGCGACGTTTCGAGTTTAATCTTGAAGTCGGACATCGTAATACACGGAGGCGGGAAAAAGGCATTGTAAATCCCTAAAATAATGTACGTTGTAGTGCACACAGCTAGCTCAGCGGTAAAAATAAATTTGCGACCAACTTTGTCGCTAGTGCTGGGAAAAAGTGGCATGTACGGGGTTTGTGTATGTTTATATAGTATACTGGAAAGGGCAGCGTGAGCATTTTGTTTTTGTTCAACCAGCGGTTAATTACGCGCATGCACGCTGGAAATGCATTTTTAGGTATCGTATTAAAAGGCGAGGTATTTTCTGTAATAGAACAACCATTCCATCTAACCGTCAGCCTTGAGTTTAAACGCGGCCTTGTACGCTCGCTATAGCGATTTGATATCTCAACTCGAAAAACATTTTATCGATTTTGAAATTTTAATAGGAGATGGAACATCTCCAAATTGAAATTTCATTTTCAAGATCGATGTTGCAAGATCGATATTTTCAAGGATATCGTCAAAAACACACCGATGTTTTGTAAACTAACTTATCTGGTTCGTTCCATAAATCAGTGGTTATTACGTACACTAACCTTTTTGCTTCCACATCCAAATGGAGATTGCAATTTTCCCGTTTTCTTCCCATGGAATTCCGAATGCAAGGAATCGGTCTTCCTATGGACACAAGTACGCATTGCTTCAAATAGCCTTTTGTTTAATTGTTTCGTGTATTTCACATGAATAACGTCTGGTATACTGACATACTTTCTTTCACACGCATGCTATAGTATCCACTAGACCAGACTAAATTTTTGATGCTATGTGGTGCACGCGACAGGTGTGAATTAAGTACCATGTTCACTGCACTAAAGAATGGCATAAAGCAACTAGACTGTTGGGCAATGGTGTGCACCACGTAGCAACAATAGCACCGTATGTGACTTTATATACTGCGCACCTCCATTTGAAAGTGAAGAATTTGGGGCACCGGCCATTATGCAAATATTACACGCAAAAGGCTAATTCTCGCAAAGCTATCTCCCGTTATTCACTCGTCCATCGTGTACAGATCAGAGGTCAGTGGTGAAAGAGTAGCCAGTGACAAGAGGCACACAGAAAATGTTTCAGACAGACTTCTGTATTTTAAATGCACTGTGTTACAAAGAGAGCAAACATTTACATCAATCAAAATTCCACTAGCAGTTTTACAGATTTAACGAAAGTGGCCGTAACAATGTGTTTGTTTACATCTGTGATGTATGGCACCTGAAATAGCAATCTGCAAAAAAGTATAGTTTACTTTCTAGCACCAGACTAATATACAGTACATGTACACACGAATATTGTGGGATGCACGCAGATATTTTATTGAGGGTATGCATTCCGCTTGAATGATTTTGTATATGATTAGACAATTGTATCTTCATGACAGACATGCCTTGTTTTGTCATGTCGCTGCCAAGCAGTAATTGACGCAAACGGTGGAAATACCCGTTACTGAAATTGTCAATTTCTAATTATATGTGGACACATCTGAAAATATGCAATTTGTGTTGGTAATAAATATGTAAATAGTTTTGTTTTGTGTTCGTAAATAGTCACGGGAGTAGGTGAAAACAGTCATTTGGAAAACAAAAATTCCAAAATTGAACCACACCCTACAACATACCAATATCGCTAACTTATTGTGAGTAGTGTATTTTACAAACATGAAATAGCCAAGGAGGACCCACCTGAAGAAATATAACTAGACGATGCCTGCATGCTTGTTTTCCCAGTTATATCAAAATTTAACCCTATTCCTTTCAGAGTTCAGCGGTGGCGATAAACCATAGGGGGAACTCGGAATATTTATGCTTTTTGCCTTTTCCAGCCAATTCGGCCTGAACAGTCAAAAATCTATATCCTCGCTGTGTGTGCGATAGAGTGTGTATCTTTTTGACCCTTTCGTTTTGTGGAAACTGTGCAGAAAGCCATTGTCCCAATCAAGTTTAAAAGGTAAAAATGAATATGACATCAAATATATCTGATTAATATAAGGACACAATATACTATTGAGTTATTTTCTCGAAGGATAAGGAAATTTCATTGAAAATACCGAATGAGCATTTTGCAGTACAAGTGTGAAACACTTTTATAGGGCAAAGGACATCTACACGTATACATCATGTATTACATTTAAAACAATGTGCACACAATGCAAGGCAGGGACATCCATATACATGTATACATACAAACAAATGGCACAGAACAATTTTATGCATTTCATTTAATAGGCAAGTCCCAGCCTAGACAAATTAAAACGTAGTCCGGTAAACTTATGGTTTGACCTAGAACTAATTGCAATTAGCCTTTTGAAATATGGCGGAACAAAAGGAGAGGGCAATTTATTTGGGTAATAATTTTGTTTTTACATTTGTATTTCTATCCAAAAATTATAATACAGAGACAGAAATATAAATAAAATGTATAAGTGCAAAGTGAAAAATGCAGTTATTTTGGCATTTAATCCGTTATACCCAAATCAAAGTGCGCCCTCCTACATGTATTCATGGGCGTAGGCTGGTTTGGTCCTGGGAGGGTGCGATTTTCATGAAAGCGCATATCAAACAGCATATTACAAACCCGATTGTTTGTACTGAGTGGAAAGGTGTTTTTGAAGCAATATTTGAAGACTAAAGTTAAAAGTTATTAATTAGTCCGGTAATGTGCTTAGTGTGCATGTTTCGTAATTGTAGGAGCATAGTAATCACGTCCACTTGCGAGCAGACGACAGTGTCCCAGAAACTCTAAAAGAACCCATTGCTTCAGGAAAACGCATTCATTGCTATGACATGTATGAGGATGGACGAATTCGGCAACATGTTTTTGTCATAAGCACATTGACAATATGTACAAGTAGTACTCGTGTTTTAAGGGGCCGTCCAAAGTTGTCAACATTGATTATTATTGAGTGATTTCTGGTACTGAAACCAAGGATTCCTCAATAGCGTGAGGAAACCCATGATGAATTAGCTGATTAGAAACTGCCAGAGACACCGGGGAATTCCCCCACCCCCACCCCCATGGAAGTCACTAAGTGGCCAGGCGAAGTCAAGCCACGTCAAGTCAAGTCGGTCATTCTTGTATCCAAAAAGCTAAATCTAGATGAGAACCGGGTACTTAATGACTGGGAATTCAGCAAAACAAATGCAAACCGACAAAACTGTCATAAAAATAAACAGACATACCGGTATACTGTGTGTCTGTGTTACTTTATCCACTTATACTCCTTTTAAAGGAGCATGTTCACATTTTTTTACCTAGAATCATAAAACACCTTGCCAAAATATTATCTACTATTTGCAGTCTCCAATTTGGATATGAAAGCAAAAAGGTCAGTGTATTACTGTACTGCACTGCTTTAAAATTACAATTCACAAAGCATAGGTGGTTTTTTACGATATCATTGAAAATATATGGATTGAGAATGCAAAAATGGGGAGACGAAAAGGGTAACAGACGAAATAGCGCCTTAATTTTTAAAATGTAACAATTAACCACGAATTGTTCAGAAAAAGTCACCTTTCCACTCATTCCAATCTTAACAAATTATTTTTTTATACACCAGCCAGTGTTGGAATAATTTCTATAGACCGTATCAAATAGCTGCCATCTTGTAGGGCAGTTTCTTTGTTGATCGAGGAAATGCATGGTTGCTCATTAAATATCAAAAGTTGCCCTACAAGATAATTTGATACGGTCTATTGCAATTAGTTCTAGGTCAAGCACCATTTTCCTGTAGACAGGACTAACGGCAAGGAAGTGCCTGTTATTAAATTTTATTGTAAAATTTACAACAACGATTTCCAACGTCATACGTCTCTGTACTGATCCGGCTCATGTTGTTTTGCACCTCCCTTTACTGACTTTGCTCCCTTGCTACTGTTACCGCCCTTCCCTCGGCTGTGACTATCTCCAAGCTCTGGTTCCCGCAGTAGCATCTGGTCAATGGACGGGGCCGTCGCAATGGTCAGATCGGGACCCGACGGGATCGCGATGTCCGGCATGATTTCGCTAAGCATAGGAACCACTTGGGCAGTGGCTTCTGTCTGGAGTTGAGGAGAGAGGAAATAGGAAAAAAATACAATGAAATCTCATTAAGTAAAACTTGGCTAAATCTAAATTCATGTTAACAAGCAGTGCCGTATCCAGAAATTGTTAAACAGAGGCGAAATGTTGCAGGCACAACAGCACTAGCTGGGTCCGGGGGCATGCTCCCCAGAATTATTTTTATATACAAGTCATTTTCCTGCAATATGAGGCATAGTGTGGGCCATATTTTGATGTCTGACTACACTGTCTGATATTTTGATTCCCCGAGAGACGTAATCTAAGCCGTTTATAGACTGTCTGTGTAAATCTGGGGGAAAAAACTTCTGTGAAAACATCTTTTGAGGGGTATAACTCAATGATTTTGTGCACCTACCTGCAGGGTTTCCAAATGTTCAGTCTGAAGTTGAAAATCTGGTGGCTCATTCCACATTCTACCAAACACCTCCGTGTATGGCTCTGCCTCTGCTGGCTGCCCGTAGTCCGGCGGGATGCCAGCAAACACCGCTGTGGCCTCATCAGGAAGTCCATACTCACGCACAATGCGTGTCTGGATCCGTCGGGCTACAGCCAAATGGTCAATACAGCGCAAGCTGTAGGCACGCTGAGTGGCGCTACAGCGATGCAGGTCTTTCTCACGATTCAACATGGCCTTTACTGTGGACTCGTCCAGTGCTGTTTGGAATTTTAAAATTAAAAGATTTAAAACTAATCATAAGACTCTGAGGTTTTGGACAAAGGGCGCTGTTTTGCCTGATGACAACACATTTTATATTTTTGAATATTTCACCCAATTCCCATATCTCTTACCACCCTCATTTTCGACCAATGGGAAATAAAGTCAAAGGTCAATGTCTGAGTAGGAAATTTAGATCTAGGTTAGTCAATGCCAATGCCGTTCGGAAGGAATTTAAAAAAAATATGTATTTTATCACCGCACAAAAAAAACAAAAAACACATAGCCAGCACTCCCCCTCCCCTCCCCTCTCCCCCAAAAAAACCACACACACAAACTGGTCAGCTGTGCATCCATGTAACACCGAGAAAAGAGTTGGGTTCTAGGGTAAAACCTGAGGAATATACCAATTGTATGAGGACTACAGTTTTCCAACATCCAATATTTTCATGGGCAATTCCACGCAGGTGTCATTCCATTTCCATAGAACGGCACACATTTGTGCTTTAACTGTATAGTTTCTTTTCTGAAATATAGATCTGTACTATTTGCAATCAAAATTCATACATTTCAAACTTTTTTGAGGTTATTGGTGGTCCTTCAAAGAGCGTGATCCAATTCCGTCCCTCACGTGAGGGACGGAAATCGAGAGACAAATGCCTTTCCTTAGTCAATACAACAAATGAAAACTAAAGTGAACCTGTATGTTTACCTGCTACTGATGTTAATACTCACACCCAGTTTATCACATGTTGAAATTGACTTTACAGTTTTATGCAGAGGTTGTTTTTATGCATGAGGGCAAGGGACAGACAATCAATAAAATTGACAAAAACTGCCAATTTTTACATGCACTTTTACATTTCTTGGAAATGTGTGCCCAACCAAATTTATTCCGTTAATTTTTGTAATATGATTGTAAAATATGGAAATTTCTTTACTGTTCGAGGTATTATTTTGATTAATATAAGAAATTTTTAAATACCAGTTTTAGATCACGCTCCAAACAGAATGACATTCTTACATGGAATTACACATTTTTTGAACAACATGAGAGGAGCACTTACTTGGGAATGCACCTGTGGTGCCGGTTGACTGCAACTGACTGACCCGCCTCTCAGACGAACACTCACCCCGGTCTTCCAGCATGTAGAGGGCGTCTGGTACGTGTGACATGCGTATTCGACGAAGTCGAACCGAGTCAATGTCTGACACCATTTGTTCTTCTAGTATGCTCTGCATGAAATGCGAACACAAAATGCATGACAGTTTTGTAGCATGCACAGGGGGCCATCCCTGGGACCTGTCGAGAGCTGATTTTTACTGACTTGACTCGAGTCACAGGACTCAAAAGACTTAGGACTCGAGTCACCACTCTAAAAGACTTGACTTGAGTCACTGGAGCAAATATGTGACTTGAATTTATAAGCATTTTTTAACGAAATACATGTACATGTAAAACGACGTCTGCAGTGTCTCATTCATTTTTCCTGTTCCATTAACGTTGAGATATGCGTTCATGCTGCAAGCATTAGACCTTTATCACGGTGCGTCCATCTTTGTCTTGTTCCCCACTGCATAGTACGTGTACGTGTCGGGCATGATCAGTGCGTGTGCGTGTCTGCGCAATAGCGTGTGCAGTCTTCCGTTGTTGTTTTGAGAGAATCACTGTCCGCGCTGCGCGTTTTCTTGATCGCACCGCGCGCATGTCATTGTGATGCACACAATGAACATTTTCAACACGGGGCCAAACTATTTTATTTCAGCAAGCCTCGCTTTGGTTACGTTCATTTTAATAGGGGAAAAGGGAAGATGGCCGCACCGTGATCAAGGTCTATTGTCCATTAACATTTACTCAGTCCCTTTGTCTGTGGGAGCATACCCTACACAGTGTGTAATTAGTCGCCACCCTATTGGCATGACTGATGAACTTGTTAAAGGTACATGTACATGTAGTATATTTTCATTGTAGTTACCTTTGCCTCTTCTACATATGGTGTGAACAGCCTCGGCCGGTACCTGTTTCGCCTCCTCTTGCCTGAGATCCAAAGGTTGTTCTCTGGAGTCAGGTCGTCTCCAGGAAGCATGTGTGAGGGTGGTGTAGGAATGAGCCCTCGTTTGATGGCGCTGGCAAGAGCTTCATGGCAGCGGGGGATGACGTGATCAAGGCGCACTAGTGGCAAGAGGTCACTGATGATCTCACGAATTTCCCGGTTGTCCAGGTCGCGCCGTTTGATGCCTTTGCGAGTGACGCTGTGCTGGGTGTTGCTGACCAGGTTAGGCTCTGTGCAGTGGAAAATACAAAATATACTGTGAAATTTGTTAATCCATCAAAATTTGAACAGTGCAAATTGCCACTTTGGCTGCCCACCAGGGGCTAATTTCATAAAACTGTTTAGCAAAAATAATTGCTTAATGCAAATTAGTTTGCTTCATAAAAATGGGTTAACAGTCAAAATCTGTTTAATTTGCTAAGAACACAATTTAAGTTTACAATTTTTGACTATTAACCCATTTTTATATTAAAGCAAACACATTTGGGATTAAGTAATTTTTTTCTGCTAAACAGCTTTATGAAATTGGCCCCTGCTTAAAACAGATAACATGTACATACATGTACTTCTGAAGTAATCAGTCTTGAAATTTCTGCCCATGAAAGCAATTAGCGTCTGGTGTACTGACGTATGTTCTTTCACATGCACACTTAGTATCCACATAGACTAACATTTTGTTGCTACATGTATGTGGTGCACGCGGCAGGTGTTAAGTACAGTACCGTGTTCACCGTAGGAGAGAATGGCATAATGGTGTGCACCACGTAGCAACAGCAGCGTAGTATGTTACTTTCTAAATGGCACCTTCATTTGAAAGTGAACAATTCAGGGCATCAGCCATTATGCAAGTACTACACGCAAAAGCCACACATGTATAGTACATGTAAGCCAGGAAGAGGGATGTGTGGACTATTGGGAAAAAAAAAACATCAGTGCTGGATTTTTCTTCGGGGAATTTCTACATTAGCTGTTTTTAAAAACGTACAGATCAAGCGATATGGTCTTCCAAATGTCTGCCTTCACTGTATACACTGTACATGTATGTTACACATACGGTAGTGTATTGTTCCAATGCAATAACAAGAATTGAACTTTGCTGTCAAAGATGTGAGACTTAAGCCGAGATTTGACATAATAGAGACTTGCTAACAATTTTGTCAAGTGTTTTAGCACTACAAATGTAACCGAGATGTCTCACCTCTATCCTCCATCCTCCTCATCAGCTGATGTTCTCCCCACCTCACCACAGCCTTCAAAACCTCTGCCTCACTTGCCTGAAAAAGAAAAATGTTACATTTATGTATCAGATGATGTCACCATACCGGTATGAAAGAGCACCCTCTAGGGGCAAGACCACCACTCCAGCAACACAAGGTACATGTATGAGCACTGATGGAAAGAATTGCTCTGGATGTCATGGGCCCTCTCCCCAGAAGTGATCGAGGCAATGTATATAATTGTGGTGGAGGACCCCTTAACAAAATGGATCAAAGCATATGCGCTACCAGACCAAAGGACCTTTAAATATCACGGTGCACCCAGTTCCCACTTTGTGAATGTACATACTACCTATGGCACTAATGGGGTGGACTGGATAAGGAAAGGGGTGGACTGGATAAGGAAAGGGGTGGACTGGATGAGGGAAGGGATGGACTGGACGAGGGAAGGGATGGACTGGATGAGGGAAGGGATGGACTGGATGGGGAGGGGGTTAAGGGATAGGAAAGGGGGTTGAGGGGGTTAAGGGACCAGGGGATGGGGTTAAGGGACCAGGGGAGGGGGTTAAGGGACCAGGGGAGGGGGTTAAGGGGGAGGGGGGTTAAGGAACCGGGTGAAGGGGACAAGGACGACGATGGGCATTGAAGGAGGAGGAGGGGGTGTTGGTGGAAGGGGATCAAATTTTATTGGAGGATCAAATATTATTCAGCCTTTTAAGGGGTGGATTTGACCCAAATGGCAATTTAAAATGTTGGCATCTGTGTCACACTCTTCATGAAAATGCCCACATGTATGTTACGTACATGTACTACAATGTATGTAGTCTTGGCCCAAGACTATTCTAGTCGATATTGGTTTGTGTACGCGTTGGCCATTCCCAGTAGTGCGCCCTCTTGCAGCACTAACAGACCAGCCCTTTGCGCGACTAGAATAGTCTTGGGAAACTCTCCCGGAAGTTCAGCATTGGGGGCGGTACCGTTTTATGTAAATAGCTGCACAGGGTTTTATGATGGCACACAAGGGACATGGCATACCACAGATATCTTTGCAAATATTTGCAATGTCGCAATTATCTTCATAAACAAATGTATTTTGCGATGTCATACGCCTTTGCAAACATGTTTGTAAATATATTCGCAAACATTTGCCAGGAAAATTATGCCACCGAAAATATTAGCAACGATAAAAACGGTCATGTTCGATTTTTCTTGTAAGCCGCCTTATATTTTTCAAACCATTTGAAGCGAGTGCACGCGGTGTATTTTGGTCACTCGCTGCATCCGACGCGCTGTATATATTTGGGTCGTGCGCTGCATTCCGACGCGCTGCTGTATTTGGGTCACTCGCTGATTGGCTCCCTAGGAAAGCCTAGGCAAAAAAAAGAAAAAGTTCAACCTTCCGGGAGAGTTTCCCAAGACTATTGTAGTCGCGCAAAGGGCTGGTCTGTTAGTGCTGCAAGAGGGCGCACTACTGGGAATGGCCAATGCGTACACAAACCATTATCGACTAGATTAGTCTTGGGCCAAGGCTAGTTACTTGTATGTACATGATAAAGGCATCTTTATTCAATGTTCAATTGTTATTTGTACACCTTTGCCATGGAAAGACCGACATGCAGTTTTTATTCACAAAACCTTAAAATGTGTATACATGTACATTGTACACCGTAAATACACTTTCCCTGGGAAGTGAAAGGCCAACCACGATATGAAAACAAAGACCTGTGCACATGAGGTACGCAAATTTATACCTGTAGAAAGTCCGACTTGATGGCCTTCTTTAACAGGACCTTGCTGAGGTCCAGCAACACCGGTGAAGCGGCGATGTTTGAGAATTCCTCACGTAGGAAGTGCATGGCTTGCCGATGGACCCACGGAGAACCATGAGGCTCTGAACTCCAGTTGAGTATGGACACCAAGTTCTCAGCACAGATGGCATTAGCTAGGGTGTCTTCACAAGCTGAGCAAAATGTGTATGTGGATGTACATGTACATACATGTACATGTACACACATGAAATAATTTATTTTTACACAGCATCAATATTGATCAGGTACTTTTTAACAATGCACTACATGTAGTTTGATGATTGCATCATCATCATCATCGATTATGCATCCCATGGCGTCATCCTTACAGTACATGTACATGGGCTGCTTGTAGTCACTCTTTAACTGAACACCAGGGTTGTAGTCGAGTCCATCACAAGTCCTCATAAGCCTTCATACATGTAAGTCCACCACAAGCCCAGAGTCTTAATTCAAGTCACAAGCTATTCAAATGAACTCCAACAAAGGCATTCTTTTGTGCGCGTTCATCCTTTGCTTCTTGTTACTGGACTTGTGACGGACTTGTGTGGGACTTGTTATGGACTTGTGATGGACTCGACTACAACCCTGCTGAACACCATGCAAAAAACACTTTATTACGCCACATTTAGCTTGTTTTTTCCCCATTTGAAAGCCCCACGAAAAAGAGTAAAAATCCATGGGTGATTCAGAAAGCTCAAATTGTGCTTCTTTGCCAAGAATAATACTCTGAACGAGAAATTGCCAATAGACCGTGTAAGTTGACCTCGAGAGCGTGCGGGGCTTCGCGAGACTCGTCGACTTCCGGGGACCTCGTATATAAGTTGTAACACAGGCAGCGACCATTTCTTTTCGGTACCATTTTCACACCATTTCAAATTAGCAGTTTCACCTACCGATTCGGGGTCCACCGTAAAAAAATCTTAAAATCCCATTTATTACCTGTGCGAAAGGTTAAAATGTTTAATTTGACCTTATATTTCCTTCCTGAGCTACATGTAACCCTACACGCCATAAAAAAAACACACAGCTATGACAGTGCGTCGCTGGTAGTCTGCAAGTGGTGCGAATATTTTGGCGCCGTGTAGTTGGCACGAATACGTTGCATTATAGCCGTTTTCAAAGGTACTTAATTGATTCGGCTTCAGACGGTCTTTGCGATTTCCGTCCATGTACGTGTACTTTATTTGTTTGGGATCTTTGGTGGTTTTATCTACTCTCAACAGAAGTGAACGTTCAAGTTGACGTTCAAACCGGATATTTGATTTAGCAACGCTAATATTTCTGAGATGCACCAAGCCAGTGAGCCTGCCATTCATAAAGGTACTGTACTTGCAAACCGGAAACAAAAGGTCAAACATTTGTATTTGTTAATTGTGACAAACTCGGACATTTTCTTCATTTTATTTATTGAATCGATAGATTTTAAGGTGGCTTTTTCATTTATTGGCGTCTGGGCGTTTCGGTAAAGTACATGAACAGTACTACATGTAATTCAAAGAAGATCGTCACAACGTTAAAAAACCCCATTTCCATTCCCTGACTGGTCCCCGGAAGTTTGACTCGCCACGAGACTTACACGGTCTATTGGTGGCATTTTGTATGCACATTACGTACATGTACGTACTATGTATGTAGCTTACTTGGGTATACATACATGTACACACGTTTCACCTTGTTCCATGGTCTCCCTGACTGACCCCGAGCTGACTCAAGAAAGCTACAATTATGTAAATGCATGTAATCGAACACACCTATTGTGAGCATACAGTAGTGTGCCTACGTACATACATGGGTGGATTCAAACTGAGCCTTTTCGTGCGTACATTTGATGCGCGTCGCTTTGAGATAAAGCAATGTGGAGGAAATTTGGAGTCAAACCACACAATACCATTGGGCAGAAAGTGCCTTTGTACACATGTAATGTAGGCCCTGTGATTTTCAGTGCCTACAAACCATTGTTTATCTCAAAGCGACGCATGTCGCATTTATGCGCGAAAAGGCTTAGCAGCAATGTGAATCCACCCTATGTAAGCACCATGTTTAGACATGTACGTGTAAAGTGTATTTACCTTGAGCCATACAGCCCACATCAAGGAATCTTGCAATCTGATAGAGTTCCATTGCCATCTCCACTCTGCTCATGGGTGCCTTCCCAGCAGCCATGGCTTGAGCTTCTCCCAAGCTACCCACACTGGGGCTGTCAGGCAAAACCAGTGATAAATCCAGTACATCCTGATAAATAGTATACAGCAAAACCTGCGCATACTTCTTTGGTATAATGTTGTCATCCAGCACAATTTTGGTGGGTGTGTTTAATGTTCTCTCGGTCAAATCCTCCCCAGATCTCTGCCGCTTTTGTATAAGATTACGGAAGAAGGGCGAGCGTGCTACTAGGATTGCTTTGTGGCAACGCAGTGTGCTGGTTCTGTGAGGCATAGGCTGTTCCGAAGCTGCTACAGGACCGAGTTCAGATTTTTCTGTTTCCAAGTCGGACGAGAAAACTAGCACAGCGTCTGAGAACTGTCCAGTTTCCAATAAGTGCCTGAAATCATGTTCAAGAGGATTTGGTGTGCCAAACTTTTCTCCCAAATGTATTAAAGTATCCAAGCTGTCTAATCGGGAGTCCTGTGCTATGAAATCACCGGAGTACAGGTAGCGCAGCAGGGCTGAGAAGGTATCGACACCAACACCACCTAATCTCAGTTTGATGGGAACTTTGGCCCCGTACTGGGGATACTGCAACATAAGTTTCTTGAAGAAGGGACACCTGAAGGAAAGGATAGCTCTGTGCACTGGAAACATTGTGTCACAGAACACAAAATCAATGTCAGAACAGAATTTGGAGTCATAGAGATCCAACAGGTCATCCTTCAAGGTGGTAGCAATAGGACGTGCCAGATCCGTTTGGATCGTCAGTTCCTTTAGGGCTGCAAGAGCATCGTATTCCTCAACAAGTGAGTACACGTCCAGGGGATTCCACAGGGATGCCATCTCTCGCATCGCTCGGGCATGGTCTAGAGACTTTCCTGTTCTCTTCTTCCGGATGATGCGCTTCTTCAAAGAAGCCAGGCTTGTCTTTTTCTTTTTTTCCTTTTCAGGTTTGGCTACTGTTGCCGTTGCCAAGTCCTGAGAGGGAGGTTCTGAAATCTCATCTTCGTAACGACACTGATGTTGCTGGTGATGCAGTTGAGTTTGTTGAGACTGATGTGGGGAGGGGGCAGGGTCAGACACGCTGCCACGTTGTGAGTGTCCACTGCCCCTGGTTCTCCCTCCTCGGTCCCCATCATGCGGGTCCAAGGAGGATGGGTTACTACCCATCATAGAGATTGTCAATCAAATTGACAAGTTCACTTTCAAAAGAAAGTCTTAAAACATTTAAAGATTGCAAGAAAGTACTGTACATCAATGCATGTTGTTAAAAATATACATCCATGTACATGTACATGTACATGATGTACATGTACCGTATGTACAGTAAGCACTTACATGTACATACGTACATATGTTCATACGAACATGGACATTCCAAACAGAAATCTCAATGTTTTACTGTCCACATGAAGCTCGTTGAACTTGTAGCATTGTCTGAAGGATGATCCTACGGTATATATTCCGTTTGTGTAACCACACCAAGCATAGAATTAAATTCGCAATCGTAAAGCCAGTATCTGTAGCTGCTACGTGTAGAATTTCTTGGCCTCCAACATTTCTGAAGTCTTAGTTAAACAACATTACACTCACATGAGCACCCATACATGTAAGAGCATCACTGATCCGAGGCAATAATGGAGCACCATTGCAGGGAGCACCCAGCATCAACATATGTACATGCACATATATACATGTGTAGAACACACGTTTTGAGAAACGTGCAGTAAGCAGATCACAGCTTAATCACCCTGTGTCATGTACATGTACATGTACTGCATCTAATTAAGTGAAGACCAAAGGCCTAGGGTCTACTGACAAGGCTGAGTCATCCTTGAGATGTTATAAATGCACTTCTTCCTGCATGAGACATGTCACCCTCTCTTCCTGTGAGATGAAACCTAAGAAACGAGATAATGACAACAATTGATTATTCATTGGCAACAGAGGCAAATGCAGCAATGAGCTGGATTATTAATATACGTACCGTATGCACCACTACAGTGGTTTAGACACTGTGGCCTTATTCTTGCTCACTACTACACGTGTACATGTATTTTGTGAAACTGAATAAAAAGCAACATCATACTGCACATGTACAGTATATACTAGCACATTTTTTTGTACAAATAACGGTACATGTACATGTACGGTACATGTATACTACCAAATTGTATTTTTAATGAACTGCAACTATGCAAATTACTCAAAATTGTCCAATGCAAAGAACAGACACAACTGTAAGACATTCAGCCAAATTGAGGGGGAAAATTGAATTTACATGTACTGTACGCACCATTTACGGTATTTAAAGATGTATACACATGTACCGGTACATTGTATGTAAATTATATGATTGGAAAACAATTTATGTAACTACATAAAAATGTTGATAAACTGCCTTGGAGAAATTTCAGCCACATATACCAGGTACATACAGTGTATGTACTGTACAATGTACCGGTAGATGCAGTAAAATACTTCAACAAACCTGAAAAATCGATGCATGATTTTGTGGTGAATGAATGGTAAAAACAAATTGTCTGCAGACTTTTTTAAAAACAGAAAAGCAGCCTCAGTCATGTCAGTTGACAAGTTAGAAGTTAGAATGAGCGACTAATTTTTCTCTCTCTTGGTAATAGAAAAGAAAATCTTTCTGCTCTTTTTATTTTTCATAGTGTCTGGTAAAACATACAACCACGCAGCTACATGTACTGGGCATATCTCTGGCTTTTTGGACCAACAAAATTCTTAAAAAAACACCATCTAACAGAGACGGTTTTCCAAGTTGTTTGCGTGTAAACGTATGGAGCCAACAATCGTGTTGACTTCTCTTTCTCAGGATTGCGTCACGGGGTCACGCGCATATCATGAATACCTAATGAGCGTTTCAGAAATCGCGAAAATCTCATTTTCGAAAAGCGCACTTTTGCTTGCAATTTATCCACTTAAAACCAACAATTAAAAAATAATAAAAATCCACATCGGCAAGAGGGATGTTTGGACTATCGAAAAAAGCCTAAATGCTGGATTTTCGTCAAGGGGGATTCTTCCTCTTTAAAGATGTTATGCCGTGGAGGGGGGAATTTACCAAAATTACACATTAAACCATTAAATACATCTAATTATGCCAGGAAAATTTAAAAAAAAAAAATTAGACTGTGCGAATGTTTTTTTACAACAGCAGTTTTTGGCCCACTTTTCAGCCCAAACTCGAAGCAAAATCTGAACAACAGCCGTCGGGCCTAAAAGTTTGACATTGGAAAATCAACGGATTCGTGACGTCATTTTACGGACGCGTCCGGCCGACGGCTGTTTCTTGTTATTCCACAACGTGGCGTTTTGGAACAAGATGTTGACAATTGACTCCAGTGTTGACGTTTTTTCCGATGGAGATAGCGATGTTTGTTGTTGCTCATCGCATTCATTTCATGACGACAGCGATGAAGAATCATCCAGTGAATTTCCTACGGTTGAACCGTATCAGTTTGAGCCAGAAATAACCATGTTAACCAAGGAAAAAATCCGAGAACAACGCGAGTCCGGTGTTCGAATCGACGGCCGAAATCGACAACAGGAAACTGGAACGGTACTGTCTCGGCTTTCTCTTTCTTTCTCAACTTTTTCTCAACCCTTTTTCGTCAATAATTATTTTGTCCTTGGACGTTTTCATGGTAAATGTACCATGTTTGTTTGAGCCGATTGCCTAAATTTTTAGACCATGTAAATGTGGAATTTATATTCATCGTAAAACTTACCATGAACGTACGTTGTTGAGACGAAAACCAAACCCTAAAATATCCGTTTGATGGAAAAACTTAGACCTGTTCTTTCCTCTTCATTTGATACTTGTGTATGTTAAATTTAATCCCAACACTAGAACATTGATCCAGCAGTGTTTTGGGGGCGTCTTGTGATGTGACTGTGTCAATAATGCAATGTAACAAGTTTACGAGAATGTTCAGCGCGCACTCGCTGAAACCATACCGGCTGGCGGGCCGTTCGTTCGGCGTGTACTTCACAAAGCACTTGATCACGCACGCACGCGGGCGAGCATACCGACCATAGCGGCGGGATCAAGACCAAACACAGGTTTCTTCTTACACAATGTGTGCGACACCAGACTATTGTATTGGCGCGCGGAGTGATATCGTGCGCGAGCCTTTCTTGGCTAAAAACGTCTCCGTAAAATGACATCACGAATTTGGCCAAATCTGTTTGCTGCCCGCAGCGGCGGGATTTCGACAGTTTCCAGAAAAGAGAAAAATCATGGGTTAGAATTAAGCCTACATTTTCACTTTTTTTATTAATATAAAATGTAAAACGAGATAAGAAATCGATAATTAATATATCAAAGAATAGAAACATGCAAAAATAATTATAATTTCTCTCTCCACGGCATAACACCTTTAAGGAAATTTTTTAATGTTGATGAACACAACAAATATTACCGGTACTAGACCGATTTCCACAGGTCTTCCTGGCTCATTAAATATTCAAAGAGAGATCACGCACGAAATGGTCATGCATAAAGTGCAAATAAAAGTAAGGACTTTTCAGTGCGCTGTGGACTGACTGAAGAGGATCAAGAGCTATGTACCGGTACATGTGTACATGTGTACTGTGCCCTTTGCCAACTGACTCATCAATTAACATACATACATGTACATTGTAGCCACAGAGCTGGAGTGTGTGAATATTGTACAGTACACAATACATTGATATCACGGTGATAGATTGTTAATTTTTATTGGTTGAGAATCAATCACATGATATGCTACAAACACGCAGTACACCACTGCAGTCAAGAGTACAACATTATAAGCGATGTAAATGGTCATGATGGTAGTCAGAGTGGCTAGTTTACCGGGTACCGGGTACCGGGTAGTTCACTAGAGTGTGCCCTTGTAGAAAAATGTGTGGATCTCACATGGAAGACCTTTTTTTGTTTTGAAATTTGGAAGAAACAAAATTTAAAATATTGCCACCAAGAATTAGGCCAAACAAAATTCTTTTAGGCCAAATTGCCGACCTCAAACTTTTTATTGCCAATTTTCAAGTTGATAATTTTAAATGAGCACTATTTGCAATAATTTCCAACGAACATAACATTTTTTACACTTGTACATGAACATGGTTAATAATGTTAATAGTGAGTTTCAAACATTGCAAAACAACACGCAAATGTATGAAATGAAATGTAAAAAAAAAGGACAAAATAAAATTATTTGTTTGCCTACCTACTTGGATTGATTTAGAGGCAATTCCTATACATCAGCACCAGAAATACCATACCAGTTCAAAATATGCATGTCACTTCCAAAAATACCGACGCTACATGGACGCCAAATCACATTTCCTCACTATTTCCTTTAAAATAAATAAATAAATAAGTTGCATATTGTGGAAGGAGCCCCACACATCATAATTTCACTGTTGACTGTCACAGTGTGTGCATGCTACACTGACAAGTTTATTCCTGTGGTGCCTGTTCACATACCTATGTACCAGTACCGATGCTACATGGACACCATGTCCCGTACCGTAGCGTTGGGACTATTAGTGTATACTGAACCCCATAAGAGAAATAATTTTTTGAGTTTCAATATTCTTGAATACCGGTATTTCAAGATTACAATTAATTGCAATATGTTTACAAGCTTTCATACCGATGCTATGTACATGGACACCATGTCCTGTAGCCATATTGGCTGCGTTCGGGCGTGTACTCGTGTTAACACGAGTATACTCCTGCGCGCGCGAACGGCAAGAATAACGACACTCGGGTCAGTGAGAGTATGCTCTCGGTACTCCCCAACAAATGGGGAGTGTGCTCTTACTCCCGACGAATGCCATGTGATTAGTACGAAGATGGCGGGATATAGGTTGGATTTTTGGTGAATTTGCTAAACGTGTCAACTGGATAACCATGCATAACTGCAACAACAACTCACTAAGGTTTGTTTTGGACGGCATCAAAGGTTCTCACGACTTACGGCCTGTATTTCCTCAGTTTCTTTTGAGCAGTAAAACAGCGTTTTTTTTTGTGCAGTGATGGCAAGAGATGGCCATCTTCACTGATTGCCGTTCGCGCATGCGGAATGCCGACTTGCCGTTCGCGTGATGTGACCCGAGTGCAATGCGCACGCATTACTCCCGAGTAACGAGAACTGCACGCCCGAACGCAGCCGGTAGCGCTGGGAAGACCAGTGATGCACTGAGCATCTTTAAAAGGTCTATGAGTAAGAAATGTTTTAAATTGTCAATATTCTTGAATATATCAAGATTAAAATTAATTAAATTAGGTTTACAAGAATTTATTCAGGACATTTATATTATGCCAACTTCCTACTGATGCTACACATGGACACCGTGTCCCGTAGCATCAGTACTACCTTTTATAAATACTGAATCCCATCGAGAAGAAGAAATGTTTTGAGTGACCAATCTTCTTGAATGAAGTGAATGATAAGTGCAAGTATTTTACTGATGTACATTTACATGTACATGTACCGGGTATATTATTTTATTGGTTGGACATCTGCCACACTCCAATAATGTTATTATTCTTACCGATGTCACACATGGACGCCATTTTGTCCACATTAAATTCTGAACACACACACAGTACACAGAACTGCAAGCCCACACCAATAAATTGACCACCGATTTCCCTTAAAGGACGTGTGAAATTAATAATATAATATAATAATAGTAGAGGCTGTGTTTTACACATTTCGGTCACTTTCAGAAAATTTGATTGTTCCGTTTTTATGTAATTGCAAGTTTTCTATTTTTATGCTAATGAGAATTTCCATATTCATGAGCAAATCCGTGATGTCATCTCAGGACAACAGAGGAAATCTCCATTGACTTGTGTACAAAAGTTTTTGTCATTTTCAGTGACTTCTTGGTGTTATTTACTGAGTTTGTTTAGTACATGTATGTCATTTGCAACAGTCCCAACAAGTTTGTTTGGGTCAGAAATGGATCAGTGGGCTACTGCTACTGTTTGAAATGTAATGTTATTTCTTTGTTTTTGAACTGTGGGTTCCCTCCATGACTAGCAATGAACAGCGCCCTCGCCTGTCAAGAAATTTTTGAAGTAGAGAAAAGATCACTTCTTTCTGAAATGAAAACAAATTTCAGTTTGCCCCTTCGTTTGCAACACTTTGATCTTCTGATTCGTGTATAAAAACAAATGGTTGATAATTTTAACTTCACTAAACCTTTAAACTACAGCATGTTCTATTTGTATTTAGTTGTAGTTGTTTCCTGGCACTCACAATAATGTATCCCGATGCTACATTTTTACCATTGGACACCACAAGATACATGTATGGGTTTCATACATGTACCGGTACATCAGTCAATATCACACAATTGTTTAAGGGAAATTTATTGTTGCTTTTATGTACGTTTTAGGACAGAAGGGTCATTCCATGTCAAATCATCCAATGGGTTAAACCCGACCCTCTCAGATTTTGGTGAAACTTGCACCCTGTTTACACTTGATCCCGAGCTCGGGATCGAACACCGAGCTCGGGATCAGCCCCGGATCACAAATAAGTGTAAACGCTCTCGGAACCAAACTGGCCCCGGATCAGACCCCGAGATTTTGGTCTCGCGATGGCGGAGAGTTCGATCCCGAGCTCGGGATCAGTTTGCGGTTAGCTGGGCAATAAATCTTCCCCACATCCTGTTGCGGGCTAAAGCGCGCGAAAATTCCAGGGGAGCCCGCGCTCGTATTATGTACACGTGTACACATAGTACATGTATACACGCACACAGATACCACTGGTTCCATGCATTGTGTGCAGGCATATATATGCCATGACAAAATGCATGATACCCCGACGCGACTCATGTGATGCAACGCTGAGAATCTTGCTGGTGTCCGTTACGAAAACACAACGTACTACAAACATAATTGGTATCCTGCATTCAGCAATCTCTTTTGCGTGTCCGATACAAACTTCACACGTTGACAAAAAGTGTTTCTGTATTTCCTCTACTTTCTGCAACTTCTCTACTTTCTGCAACTATCTAGCTTAGTTTTTAGTTGTTATATCAAGGATTTCGGAGTGTCATTCAACGATTTCCGACATAGCATAAGTTGACATTATTTCGTCGTGAAGAGAAGCCGAGTCGAGTTGTCTTCGTGTGAAAAGATGGCAAACGAAGTTCGCGGGCGCTCGTGGAGCAACATCGAACTGGCGAAGTTTTTGGACATTTGGGCCAGCGCAGAAATAATGGCTAAACTGGACGGAACATCTCGGAATTCTGCTGCATTAGCTTGACCTTTGACTGCAACTTCTGGCTCCGCGCTCGGGATCAACAACAGATATAAATGCGGCACTCGAGGCCATTGCGGTTAACACCAACACATTCTTATCAGGGGGTCAATCTTGATCCCGAGCTCGGGACCAGTGTAAACACGGTGTTGGTATACTTGTTGATTGGGATCCCACAACACCAGGGGGGAGCGGGTGGTCTCTCTCGTTTTATTTTCTAAATTCTACATAAAGAGCCATCCTGTAAATATGTTTTCCTTCAAAAGCAGGCACGCTCACCCGCAATAGGGGTGGGAATATTTTACATGTGTTCGGCTGGGTTCGTCCGGCATATACATGGGTGGGGGGGGGGGGGGGGGGGAGGAGAGGGGGAGTGGGTGTGCATGAAGTCATAGGAAAGAAGTCTAATACATTTATGATATAACAATAATACGCTAAGTATTATGAAGAAAACACTGATACTTACAAAGTACATACATGTACATGTACATGTACATGTACACGATACTAGATGTATGTTGTGGGATCCCAATCAACAAGTATACCAAGCTTCACCAAAATTATCTGAGACTGTGAGAGGGTCGGTTTAAAATATCAATTTGTTTGGGTGATTTGACATGGACTGACCCAGAAACTCAGAGGACTTTTGAATACACATGTAATTTGTAATTGTATACCTTACAGTATTCAATGGATTTGATTCAACTCCAAATGCTACAAACTGGTATTTCATGGACGCCACGTGTAGCAAAAGTTATCGTTACAATTTTGATTAAGGTACCCCAGATAACTTTGTGTCATACAGTTTTAAGTTAAAGTATATTCTTATTTTTGCCTTTTTCCTATCAACAAAATAAACTCCTCCAAAAAAGTTTTGGAAAGTCAAGTTTGACTGACGATTTCTCTCTTGTTGCAAAATAATTTTCCTTGAATTTTATATCATTGGAAAGCCCTGTTATTCCTCTTTACGATGATGTGTCATTTGTTATGATTAAGCAATTTGGGGATGTGCAGTACAGCTGAATTTAGCAGTGAATTTTGTGACATTTCACTTTCCAAACTCCCCTGTACTCCGCTATACTGCACATCCCCTAATTGATTAATCATAACAAATGACACATCACTGTAGAAGAGGAATAACAGGGCTTTCCAATGATACCAAATTCAAGGGAAATTATTTTAATACATGTAGTAGCAAGAGAGAAATCGTCAGTCAAACTTGACTTTCCGAACTTGTTTTGAGGAGTTTATTTGCTTCTGAAAAAAAAGTCAATGCATGTCACATATATCAATTAAAAAAGACTATGGACACCACTGATTATCTTTCCTTATTTTCCGTCTGGAAAATCTTTAGACGTTTTTGGTTTAATGGCTGGGCAGAACTTCAACTTGATGTTTACAAAAACCAAAATTTGTTTAAATACCAATTGGAGTTTAAACAAGAAAAACCTGTTGAGAAACCCACAGTGGGTTAAGGCTGTGCCTAACGAATCGAATATTCGAATAGTATTTTACCAAATCGAATATTCGTTATGTGCTTTTTCCACTCCAAACCAAACTAGAAAGAAGTGAAAACCCTTTTTCCTTTGCCGAAAGGTCGCTTTGATGTCATATTTGCATTCAACCACGAGTCCAAGGGCCGAAGATAATTTCTGCAAAAACTCTTCGGGCGAGAGACTGCTACATGCAAGTCACAATACATGTACATGGGTTGTAGTCTTTAGTTTCAGCACAGATTATTTTTTGAGGCGGCAGATTCGGCAATAAAAAGTCTACTGTAACTAACTGAGCTGCGAGTGCGGGTGTGCCAGAATCCATTAATTTCACGACAAACCTTTTTGTCAAAATCGTAGAAAAAAACATCACGCATCGAATATCAAATATTTGATCAAAACAAAAACTGATCATCAAGGAGCCCGGCTGTGCAATATGCATAATTCATATTGACGTCCGTGTGTTTATCCCAGCTGGTAAGTACGTCACTCGCACAGTTCGAAAACTAGCTGCACTGCGCGCGTGACGTATTGCCAGCTGGGATAAACACACGCGACGTCAATATGAATTATGCATATTGCACAGTTAGCCGGGCTCCTTGACGTCTCATGATCGAGAAGCGCCACCACCGTCCAGCATATCAGCTAAGATCATTGATGGCAGCGCCCAGGGCATGCACGTCAGAACGTTGTCCGAATTTTGTCCAATGTTTCAAGACGCCGTAGATGCCAAATTGACGATTCCGTAAGCGTTACTGTTATTTTATGAAACACTAGACTCTCAGGATTACAATGGTGTATGTGAAAGTGCTCTGGTCTGATGTGCTTCGGACGATATTTGTAGTGGAACTTTCTCGGATTTCAGCAGTTAAAAACCTAGAAGATCTACGTACGCCCTCGTAGTAGGGCTGTGAATTGCGACTGAAATAAGTCAGATTTGAAAAGCGAGCTATTTACAGCCCTATTTGTAGGGCTAATGTACATGTATCCTCGAGTCATGATATTTCACGCACATAAGCCTTTATCACTGTTTTGACCACAATAAAGCAGCCAAAAAGAACTTTAGGCTCCTTTGTCAGATTCCTTATGTCCAACCCTACCTGGGAGTAAAATTTCAAGAAAGAGCAACGTCGCCGTACGACGCCAGCTTTGTTTTTGCAAACGCATGCAAAAGTAGACTTGCTAAAGTTACGTCATGTAAATTGGCAGACTAGTCACATGTCACACTACGGTGTCCCCGTTGTGCCCAGTATCTGAAAATTATGCTTCTACAAGAAGTGCTTTCTAATAACTATGATCCAGTACATTACTTAAGGACATAATTGAAAGATTATTTGAGTTTTGGAGATGATTAAGTCATATAAACTGCACGCTTTTTCTGGGACATCTATAACCAAAACCAGCAGTGAAGTTGACCAATGGAGGGCGGAATGGGCTATATTGCCGTTGATTTCATTTTAATGTGAAGCCTTCTGTTTTTTTCTTTTTTTATCGTGTTTTGTTATTTTTATTCTCTCGGTCTGTCTCCCTTGTGGAATGAGAAAAAAACACGAAATTGTAAATTATAAGTAAATTATTATGATTGACTGAAATTTCTTAAGCAGTATAATTTCGAATTGAAAAGGTACATAAGACGGGTGTCTTTTTTTTAGCTCCGTACCTTTCAAGGCGCCCTCTGTTGAAAAGTTTAACCTAATCAATATTGTCATTTAGTGCCTGGAGACGGAGTAGGCGGTCGGTGGTGAAAGTTTTTGTGTATTTTAAAGGATTTCTCCGACCATTTTGGCTGTAGTATAGTTGTACCTTGTCTAGAAGGTAGGATTTTGTACCCTTTATTAAAATATATTCAATTACTTACCTGCTTACCGGGAAGGCTTTGATTTTCCATATCTTCGTGGAAAATGAAAGATAGTGAGACCAACAACTTTCAAGAAAAATCTGACGTCACTGCGTGATCTCAGTGAAAAGATACGCGAAGGAGAGCGTCCGCGCGCGAAATTACATGTGCGTGAATTTAGATGACTGCAGGATACAAGTACATGTAGTTGACCAAGTCCAGGGGGCGAGTAGTTGGCCAGGGGGCGAGTAGTTGGCCAGGGGGCGAGTCATTGGCCAAGGGGCGAGTTGGCCAGGGGGCGAGTTGGCCAGGGGGCGAGTTGGCGAGTAGGTAAAACATGTAAGGGGCGAGTTGACCTACATCATGACATTTACAACGGTTCGCGTTCGGTCTTACACATACACACGTAGCCTAGCCTTAGCATGCTTGCTAGTTATCGTGCATGATCATGTCAGTCATGATCATGACATCATCACCTGATCACGATCGCAAAACGGTTCGTCGCGTCGGTTGTTGCTCAATTTTCTCGAAATTGATTGGAATCACACAAAAACAAATTCTCAGCTAGCTAGATGCTCCAGCATGTGTAGTGGTTTTAGATATCATCGATGAGAAAATTTAAAACGAACACTTACCGTGTGGTGGCATATAATCTTCACAGACCTGCATTGAAAACATGTTTTCTGACAGAAAATGCCGATGTTGCAACGTGATTAGGAATCCACCTAAACTATGTAATAACGCCCTCTATCGCTCGATTCTTAATTTCGGTACCCGATAAATATGTCATGGATGCCTTGCGTCTTGTCTGTGTTGCTTGACCCTAGACTAGCTCCAATCAGCTGGCGGGTACACACGCAAGTTTTCAGTTCCGTTGCAACCAAATTGGGATTTTTTATACTTACTCACAATATATAAAGTTTGACTCGTGTTTTACAAATGATACAGTGGGTGAGGTCACAATTATGTGTGTGTTACGTGTTAGTGTTAGTTTAACAGATCTGTTAACCGATCTGTTAATACGGCATTATCTCGACCTCTATAACCATGCTAACTGAACATCCAGGTTAACACCCCTGGGTTGCGTACGTGTTTAACTTAAGTGTTAGTGTAAATTTCCTCCATGGTGTAACAGATCTGTTCACTTAATCAGAATTGTGACCTCAGAATAAACACCCGTGTTAACTCAATGTTAACGAGATGTTTAAGACGTGTTAGTGTGTACATCTCATGTATAGTTGAACACCTCATGTTACACATCGTGTTAGTGTAACAGATTATATGTTAAAGGAGTGTGACCAGATCACTTTTTTTTACCCATAACTCCCCGGGACTTACCTTATGGGTCATGAGATTTTTATACCATAACATCCGTTATATTTTTCTGATTACGAAACTGAAACTCCCGCGCTTCTAGGCCGCATATTTCTGAGGATATCGTCGAAAATCCACCGATTATTTGTAAACTAATTTTCCAGTATCAACGTTTATCCACTGAAAGTCGACTCGATAGTTTTGTTCAATTTTTTACTGGAAATTGCGAATGTTTTCGGGTTTTTGGGACATGGGAGGTGTGTATGGGAGTTACTTGATAATATTGGTAAGTTACATCGAAAACTATTTTCGAGAGACTCTGGTCACGCTCATTTAACAGATCTGTTAAGTTAATCTGAACGAAGTGCAGGGTGATGTTAATTTTGATTATTTTGGAACTTTCGTGATTCTCAATAAATTGAGTTTAATTTTCAACCTGATAAATGTGTAATAGATCTTGCATTCTACCCATATGATTGAGATTTTTTTGGGGGTGCTCCGTGAAGATTTTGAAAATTTCAGTCACTTAATTAGTGGTTAAGCTCGTGTAACACGGACCGGGAGGTCACAATTCTGTGTTAGTGTTATAGTTTGGAAAGTCGTACAGAACCCCATACCGACTTGACATTTCCCAAGCTAGATGCCGAGTCAACAGATCTGTTAAGATATCTAATACACTATAACGCTAACACGGTTTCCCAATTAAGACGCCGTGTTAACAGATCTGTTACACTCCCAGCAAACACAAAACGTTCACAAAACGTTTTGGATAAGTTTTATAAAGGTGACTTAGGTTTTTGTCAAATAAAACGTTTTTTAAACGTGTGTCAAACGTTCCAAAATGGTACGTTTTCTTCCGTGATGTTCCAGGCACGTTTTTAGGACGTTAGAAAAGGTACCGACAAAAACGTTTTATTTTGACGTTTGTAAAACGTTTTTCCGAGGACTCCTGAAACTTACAAAAATAAATGATTTTACGTGAAGGTTTTATATAGGTTACTTACGTTTTTATATTCAGCAACGTTTTATGAACGTGTATGCAACGTTCCACGATGGTACGTTTTTTCTATGACGTGGAGATCACGTTTTAAGGACGTTAGAGGGAGTACTGACATAAAACGTTTTGTTCGGACGTTTGTAAAACGTTTTGTCGTGGAATTCTTCAAACATAAACAAATACACGTACGTTTTATGTTGGTCTCTTACGTTTTCGTCTTCAGAAATGTTTATAAACGTATATAAAATGTTTCAGACTACGTTTATTTTCCTGTGACGTCCGAAACACGTTTTAAGAACGCAGGAGAGGGTACTGAAATAAAACGTTTTGCTTGGACGTTTCCAAAACGCTTTTTTCCTGGAAATTACACGTATAGAGCCTTTGCACCGAACGTTCGTGGAAGTTACGTTCGTTTTGAACTTCGAGGGGACGTTCTGCCGACGTTTGAATCTAACGTTGCACTATAACGTTCTAAGAACGTTTTTAATAACGTTTGGAGAATGTTCGTTTTTTGTCACGTTCGTTTTGAACATCGAGGGGACGTTCTGCGGACATTAAGATTTAACGTTGCAGTGTAACGTTCTGGGAACGTTCCGAGAACGTTGTTAACAAAACAGATCGCGTATGTGTGGGGATCATTTTTCCGTAAATTTCACGGGAAAATGCATTGTTTTAAGGTTTACGTCGTAACCACGCACTGCCTGATTTCAAATGTATGTACTTTTGTATATAAAGCCCATCTATAGTCTAAAAAGGTAATATTTTCAAGAAATATTAGGGGAAAAAATGGTTTCCAATGCCCACCAACCGTGACTACATACGAAGGAAATTCAAGGAGCATATATATATCAAGCGTCGTAATATTACCTAGTAGGAGGAAGTGACTGATGGTATCAAGAGCCGGAACTTCTGGTAAGCGGTTAGTTATATGTAATTACACAGTGAGAATATTCCGATTACGTCATGTTTACATCACAATTGCGTCAAAATAAAGGTGTTGTAAGTACAAATGACAATAACGTTCTAAGAACGTTAGTTCTAAAAAGTCGGTTGTAAAAACGTCGCAAACTAACGTCTTTAAAACGTCCAAAAGTGTCCACAAAATAACGTCGAAAAAACATTTTGTTAAACGTACAAGACACTTTCAAAAAACGTTTTATGCACGTTATTAATACGTCCGCAGAAACTGGAGAAAGGTTTTTAAAACGTTTCCTACGTTCAAAAAACGTATTGAGAACGTCGCAATTAAACGTCTTCAAAACGGTTTAAAGTGTCCACAAAATAACGTCCAAAAAACATTTTGGTGAACGTACACAACTTAAAACGTACGCGACACTTTCAAACAACGTTAAAAAACGTTTTAGAAACGTCTAATTGTTTGCTGGGCTAACGCTAACACGGTTTCGAGAGACGCCGTGTTAACAGATCTGTTACACTATAAACACTAACAAGTAGCACAGAATTGCGCCCTCACTAACTGCAATTTGCGGTTGTGCGCACGACATTCAACACACACGTACACTATTAACACGTACGCCATGTTAACACGTACGGCATTTGTTCTGAGGTCACAATTCTGATTAAGATAACAGGGCCCAATTTCATGGAACCTGTTAGCACAACAATTTGTTTTGGCTGGTAACCCATTTTACAGAGCAAAGAAATTCTGTGCTAAACAAATTTTTGTGCTAACATGGTTCCATTGGCCCCGATCTGTTAACACTATACACGTATTAAACACACACACCCATTGAAAGGGTAACTGTGTGTCATTTGGGGAAAATGACACATATAGCCTATTCTTGTGAATAAAACAGTAGAACAGCCGTGTTATTAACAAAATAACTTATAGGCCTAATTAAAGGCTTTCGTAGCAACAACTATTTCATCAGATGCAATAAAGACGGGACGAACTGTGGTGTAACTTTGAGTAGACTGGCAACAAGTCTAGTAAATCATTGCGGTCAGACAAAAATACCAGTAAATCCTGGTCGGGTTTACTGGACCTTCAAATACCTAGAATGTTGTCGGGATTCTATTAATTTAGGGATTCATACATAAAAACAACGTGGAAGATAAACTGAAAATAATATCTTGAAGTTGAAAGCACGAACAATCACGTCCGTGAACACGTATTGAGATTCCTAGTTACGGCGTAACAAATTTGTAAATTTGGAGATTCCTAATTGCGTTGCAACACCGACACACGGTAAGATGGCGGTAGTCTGGCGCCGCGCACTTCAACTGTTGAGGCTCATTGCGACAGCAAAGAACGGTAGTCTAGCTCCCTTCCCGATATAGGCCTATAGCGATATCTATATGGAACAAACAGCGGTCAGCGACCAGCGGCAGTAGAATTTCGTCAAATTTTCAAAAATTTCTTTCTCGAAAACCAAAGCTCTGATTGACTCACTCTTTGGGAGTTGGCAAGTAAAAAAAATACTGATAAGCATCAAACAGCTAATTTTGGGTTTACAACTTTTATTGGTCAACTCGACTCGAACCATTTGCCACCTCATCATGATCTATCCTGACCAGACTATAGAATGCAGGGCCCACTATAATACATGTTATAACACCTCGCCCACAGATTCTGTATCGTGGTTGGTCGAGAGCGTGTCACGTGACGTTGGCTATTTTTGCTATCTTTGTACAAGTGCTCCAAAAAGACTGGCATGCATTCCGAAAAGTACTATACCCCTAGCAACTCCCGCGCGCGGATCCCGGTCGTGTGTGTGTCCGTCTCCACGTCGCCGCGTCTCCGCTCCTCCAGAAACCCTCTTACCCGGGAAATAATCGCGGAGCGAGAGGGATGTTTCAAAAAAGGTAAATAAAGTCTGGAAACAGAGGGCGTTCTCGTTTTAACTTAATTCGGTTCCCCCCCCCCCCCCCCCCCCCCCCCCACATTCACAACCGTCTCCGCGTCTCCGCTCCTCCAGATACCATCTTACCTGGAATAATCGCGGAACGAGAGGGATGTTTCAAAAAAGGTAAATAAAGTCTGGAAACAGAGGGCGTTCTACGTTTCAACTTAATTCGGTCCCCCCCCCCCCCCCCCCCCCCCACATTCACAACCGTCTCCGCGTCGCCGCGTCTGCGCTCCTCCAGATACCCTCACCCCCACCCCCCCAACATTCACAACATTCTCCGCTCCTCCAGATACCCTCTTACCTGTAATAATCGCGGTACGAGAGGGATGTTTCAAAAAAGGTAAATAAAGTCTGGAAACAGAGGGCGTTCTACGTGGCAGTCTGTGAAAGTCGGACCCTCCAGATCTTCCGGATCTTTGTTAAAAATTGATATTTAACGAACAGAAAGTACCTAGTTTGACTTCTAAATATGCTTACATACCTTTTACCACCATGTATTGCACCAATTTGTAATTATACACCACATCGACTATCCACAAAGTGAAATTTTCGAAGAAATAGGCGTAGAAAGTGCAGGACACTAAGAAAAAAGAAATTGGTTTTTTTCCAAGCCGGATCTTTAAAAATAAGGCCTGTACATGGCGGTAAAAGGTCTGGAAGCGTATTAAGAAGTCAAACTAGGCACTTTCTGCTCATTAAATAGCCATTTTTGAAAAAGATCCGGAAGATCTGGAAGGATCCGGAGGGTCCGTTTTTCACCCACACCCGTTCTACGTTTCAACTTAATTCGGTCACCCACCCCCCCAACATTCACAACCGTCTCCGCGTCGTCGCGTCTCCGCTCCTCTAGAGACCCTCTTACCTGGAATAATCGCGGCACGAGAGGGATGTTTCAAAAAAGGTAAATGAAGTCCGGAAACAGGGCGTTCTACGTTTCAATTTAATTCGGTCACCACTCCGCCCCCCCCCCCCCCCCCCCCCCCCCCCCCCCCCCCCCCCACATTCACAACCGTCTCCGCGTCTCCGCTCCTCCAGATACCATCTTACCTGGAATAATCGCGGATTGAGAGGGATGTTTCAAAAAAGGTAAATAAAGTCTGGAAACAGAGGGCGTTCTACGTTTCAACGTAATTCGGTCATTTCCTTTTTTTCCTATTTCGACACAAAACAGTACTCCCTAACCCTCTGAAATTTCGAAAATTATCGACGAGAGGACTCCCCAACTGGCGATCCACATAGTTACACCGTCCACATAGTGAGCGCGTTCCACATAGTGAGCGGTGTAAATTGCACAATCCACACAGTAACCACTTTTTTGGTTACTCTGTGGATTTTCTTCCTCACTGCACACCCCCATAGAGAGTTTGGTTGTGCACGGAGTATAGGGAGATCAATCCCCCCCTCTCCCCCCTCCCCCCCCTCCCTCCCTCCCCCCTCCCCCCCTCCCCCCTCCCCCTCCCCCCCTCCCCCCCTCCCTCCCCCTCCCCCTCCCCCTCCCCCTCCCCCTCCCCCTCCCCCTCCCCCTCCCCCTCCCCCTCCCCCTCCCCCAACATTCACAACCGTCTCCGCGTCGCCGCTCCTCCAGAGACCCTTACCTGGAATAATTGCGGCATGAGAGGGATGTTTAAAAAAAGGTAAATAAAGTCTGGAATAATCGCGGCACGAGAGGGATGTTTCAAAAAAGGTAAATGAAGTCTGGAAACAGAGGGCGTTCTACGTTTCAACTTAATTCGGTCACCCCCCATATTCACAACCGTCGCCGCGTCGCTGCTCCTCCAGAGACCCTCTTACCTGGAATAATCGCGGCACGAGAGGGATGTTTAAAAAAAGGTAAATAAAGACTGGAAACAGAGAGCGTTCTACGTTTCAACTTAATTCGGTCCCGCCCCCCTCCCACATTCACAACCGTCTCCGCGTCGCCGCGTCTGCGCTCCTCCAGATACCCTCACCCCACCCCCCCAACATTCACAACATTCTCCGCTCCTCCAGATACCCTCTTACCTGGAATAATCGCGGTACGAGAGGGATGTTTCAAAAAAGGTAAATAAAGTCTGGAACAGAGGGCGTTCTACGTTTCAACTTAATTCGGTCACCCACCCCCCCAACATTCACAACCGTCTCCGCGTCGCCGCGTCTCCGCTCCTCCAGATACCTTCTTACCTGGAATAATCGCGTCACGAGAGGGATGTTTCAAAAGAGGTAAATAAAGTCTGGAAACAGAGGGCGTTCTACGTTTCATCTTAATTCGGTCCCCCCAACCCCCCACATTCACAACCGTCGCCGCGTCTCCGCTCCACCAGATACCCTCTTACCTGGAATAATCGCGTCACGAGAGGGATGTTTCAAAAAAGGTAAATAAAGTCTGCAAACGGGCGTTCTACTTTTCAACTTAATTCGGTGTCCAGAGGGCGCTTTTAATTAACAAATTCACGTCAAAGTTGTGCTTTCGACCACAAGAGGGCGCTCCTCTTCCGTCTCCCGTCCCGCGTCTTCGAAGTTCTCTGCTCGGTCACTTTGTACATTTTTTTATTACGAAGTCACGGCAAAGTGATACTTTCGCAAACCAAAGGGCGCCATCTCTTCGATCACATCGTCTCCGTTCGTCTTTGAAAAGTTGCCTGTCGCGTGGGCCCTGTATTCTATAGTTACTCTATAGCTCTTGTTTTATTGGACCTGTCCGCTGCATTTGATACAGTGGACCACTGTATTCTTGTCAACATTCTATCCTCACTTGGTGTCAAAGGGACAGCCCTAAATTGGTTCACTTCACATTTACATAATCGCCAGCAGTCAGTGTGTATTGGTCAGGCCAAATCAGAACCTGTACCTGTAGAATGTGGTGTTCCACAAGGTTCTGTTGGAGGACCACTTCTCTTTTCAATTTATCTGAGTAGACTTGGTCATGTAATCAGTGGTCACAATGTCAATTATCATTGCTTTGCTGATGATATCCAACTATATGTAACCTTCAGTCCAAATCAAGATGATGCAATTCGTAATTTAAAAATACTGGAAGAATGCATTGAAGATGTCAGAAACTGGATGGTGGTAAATTCTTTGCAACTAAATAATGGTAAATCTGAGTTTATTATGTGTGGTTCTAGAGCACAATTAGCTAAGATCGACATTTCTAGTATCCATGTCGGAAATTCAGTCATCACTGCTAAGGCATCCTGTAGAAATCTAGGAGTGATGATTGACTCTCACTTTTCAATGTCGGATCAAATTTCTAATGTATGTAAGTCAGTTCGCTTCCAGCTCCGTAATCTTGGTTTAATTCGTAAGTACTTAACGCGATCGGCCACAGAAAAACTGGTTCATGCCCTAATATCATCTCGTCTGGATTTTTGTAACTCCCTTTTGTACCGTTTACCGTCATCTCAAATTGCACGTCTTCAGAAACTCCAAAACTGTGCAGCTCGTGTTGTAACTCGTTGTACACGTAGAACTCACATTACACCTATTCTGCATTCGCTTCATTGGCTCCCTGTTGTACAACGAATTGAGTTCAAAATTCTTCTAACAGTTTTTCATATTGTACATGGCTCTCCACCAGCATATAACAGCAGTATAATTAAATTACAGCAACATGGCGCTCGTTACCTCCGCTCTTCCAGTGCTTGCCAGCTGACAGTTCCACGTACCACCAACACATGGGGAGATAGATCATTTTTACATGCTGGTCCATTCCTGTGGAACAAACTTCCTCAGACCATCCGTTCACTCACAAATCTCTCTGATTTTAAGAGTGCACTCAAAACACACATGTTTAACCTTCTTTTGTTAGTCTAAGTATTCTGTTTTATTGTTATGCGCCATGAGCGTCATTTATGACGGATACCGGCGCAGTATAAATGTTCGTTATTATTATTATTATTATTACTCCCGCTGCTTAAAGGGGCTATGTCACGGTTTGCGCATGCGCCAAATCCTTTCATATTTTGACATGTATACGTGCAGGCTCAGATCATGTAGTGCAATTTCGTTACACAACGCCATTGGTGCGTGTGCTATAATTGTGTACATCGTGTACTTAGCACGTGCCGCATGGGCAGTGTGTTCGTTCATGAGTGTTTACAATACGCAGAATTCAACTACATTGTGCATCGTGTGCGCGCATTTGTTCGATTTGGCATCGCGCGCGCGCGCGCGATTGCGCGATTAATGTCTGGCAAAATAAAATCGTACACTGTGTCTTTCCAAGGACAGAAGGTATGCTGTAAAATTGCTGTCAGGACCAAATAAGCATGTCAGTTTTTATGGAAAACAAGGTTAAGTAAATTGCTGTATCCAACCATGTCATTCATATCATTCGATGCCGTTTCTGTCATGTTTTGTGGAGTTTTTTGATGGGATGAAAAAACTATCTTTTTAACGACGGCCGCACACACGGTGATGTCGATGTTTGGCGGCTTAAAAATACGCCAAACAGTGCGATTTCAAGTAATAAGTAATGCATCAGGACATTCCGGACGTTGACAAGTACACCACTGCCAAAATTACTAAAGAATTTTAAGTGATGGCAAAGATTGAATAGGATATGCAAAACCTGGCGACAAAACTTGAAAAAGTTAGCCACACTTTTTCAAGTTTTGCTGCGCATGCGCAAACAGTGACATAGCCCCTTTAAAGGAACACACCTTTGTTGGGCTATTTTGGGCTATTATTCTGGAGCGCATTCGAGAGTAAATTAGATATATCCGAAAAGTCACGTGGTCTTGTGAGTTAGTTGTATTTCCAGCCGTATAAAAGTTTGTTACTGCAGAACTGCACCAAATTCAACACTGATTTCCCCCCAATATTTATAAGTAATTGACAAAAGAGAGACTATTTATACAGGTATGAAACAAAGTTAAACATAAGTATGAAAATTTGAACATAATTGTTTGTTTCGAGAGTCCGGAAAACAGGAGCGAGTGCGTGCTACGGCAGGCTACCGTGGAGTGTAGAAATTTGCCCCGCGCAGCATGCACGGCAAAGTGCACACACACGTACGTAGGCGTGTTGCTTCGGTGCACGTACGTTCGTGAAGAAAAAAACATGATGCCAACTCCTCAACAAGAAAACGGAAATTCCTATTCGGTCGTCCGGGCTGTCCAGTGAAATCGTGAGCAGAAAATTGGAGATACATGTATCCTGAGCAGGAGAAGAGCGAATCGTTTGTGACAAAGTCGTGAGGCTCTCGCGTAGTTGCAACGGCTGGTAAAGCGTATAACCCGTCTTTTGACCGTTTTTGTTATTTTTGCACTTCTTTAGTAAATTACGGGATATTTTGATGAAATTTGTTTTGCAACGACCATCAAAAAAGTATTGTCAATGCTGCTACATCACTAAATCATGTAAACAGTAGGCAGGTGTGTACCTTTAAGCACTAGCCGAAAACGTGTGCTTACTGGGAGTTGTGTTGCCATGCCCAGTACGGCTGTAGTGTAAGTTTGATGGGTCGAGTGGCAAGGACAAGGTGGTGTCCTGGGTTGGGGTTGGTGAGGTTGGGGGTGGGGGGGTTGCATGTTGGTACGTAGTACGTACGTACGGGCTAGGGAGCGAGGCGGCTTCAGTGATTATTGTGGTTAGTGATTATTATGCACCTATTTCACCCACGCTTTCCGGGCTACTTCAAAGAAGAGGCGATTGTAATTATTATTACATTTTGTAAAATCATAAATAACAAGACCAAAAACAAAGGAGAAAACGTAGATTTCAAATTATTTGTAAGCACCTTTAACAACTGAACAAAAATCCAATTAAAACAACACTTTACACCGATTGGAGACTTAGTATTACTGTAAAACCACCTACGGTAATGTACATATGTATGTACCGGTATATAGCCCTTTCATCCAGATCACAATATTGCTTTCTGTTCATTATCTTTCAAGAACATCATCCAACATTTGTATGGTGATGTTCAGGGGAAAATGTTCTATCGTGTATATGGGAATTTGAACATCTGCAAACAAGCTTGAGCAAGATTGAACATGTTGGATGATGTTCGAGAACATGTTGGAGCTCTAAACCATTACAGAATTGGGTCACATGGTATTTCAGGTCGCCAGAAAATCCACAAAATCTATAAAACATTCATGAACAATCTCCAGGACTTCTAGTGACATTGAACAAGTGTGAACATCGTCATACAAATGTTGAATGGAGTTCTATACGTACCGGTACTTGAAGGAAAGTTTAATCGTGTAAATTGGGCTTTACTTAAGTTAAAGTCGCGTGTTCAGAAAAATGTATTTCGTTTTAACCTAACAACCATGTAAAATGTACCAATGAATAGAAAATGAAAAATTTCCAATCTCCAATTTGGATACGGATGCAAAAAGGTTGGTTTATTAGTTTCTGCACTGTTTTATGGAACCAGATAAATCATTACTTTACAGAACATCGGTGGTTTTTTGACGATATCGATTGAGACTGCAAAATTTCAGAATGGTAACAAGAAAAATATGACAGTTGATGTGGTATCAAAATCTCGCAACCCATGGGAAAAATCATCCTCTTGCAACAGTGCCCCTTTAACGCACTCCCCAACTCCTGCGTACAGTGGCCCTGTTGAAAAAGGCCCCATTTGGCGGTGGGACTAGCGACAGAAATCCTGTCGCCTCTGCTGGACCAATCAGGACGCTTGCAGTGCATTGTAGCACGATTGCAAGCATTCAAATGTCACGCGCGCAGATTGTAAACACCGTGCATGCATGTGATACATGTACTCGGTAATGCTGGCCGTTGTCCGCGTCGGCGATTGGCTGCTATTTAAAGCATACTGGGGAATCCGTTCCATTACATTCGTCAGCATGCATCCCTGTTATTAATTTTAAAAACTGCGGAGTAAATAAGGTTCTCCGTTTGAAAGTTTGGTAGGAACGGGACAGTCATAAGGAACGGAACCCAATACAATGTCTGGAAAGTATAGAAATTGTTTCTTTTCGGCATAACATGACCAAATTGATTAAATTACATCAAAATGACTCGGGCGTGAGTTGGCTCAAGACAACAGCCGGCTCGCTCCAAAGATTTGCGTGTATTTCCTCAGGGTATTGTCACGTCGCTTTGCAGAGTGGAAATTCCCTGAGATCTCAGGATGGGGAAAAATGGGTGGATCAAAAATGTGATCTGGTCACGCTCCTTTAATAAATGAGCCACAACTAGCCAAGAAGTGAAGTGAAATAATTTCCCTGAAGCATTTTAATAGTTTTACATCACTCCCCCCATGATGTACATGTACATGATTCACAGCACAGAGTTTTGGGCCGCTCTAGCTCATGTAGCTCTCCTCGTACTTGCCCATCAACAACTAAATTTGCCAAACACCACACAATCAATTAACCAAGGAGCAGAGCCAGGATGCTAGATTTTGAATACTGAAGGTCGCCAAAAAGGCGGTCGTGACTGAATCCAGAGTCAGTTAATTGATTGGGCAAGAATAGACACGTGTATGTACCGGGGTACGTCTCCTTGAAGTGAACCTGTTGGTACATGTACATGTACATGTACATGTACTCGGTAGTAATTGCTAAATAACATTTTTTTTTAACAGGACCAAATATTTCTCGTTCACCAAGATGGACATAACCAAGGGTAATTTAGATGACATATCGCGGCCAGCCAGCAACCATCGCAGCCACTGCCGACCTGGAAGCCGTGTCTCGCTGCGAACCCCGTCATCTGCTGGCAGCACAAGACAAAGCATTGATGTTAACAACTCCTTGGAGATATTGCCTCCTGAGTCACCAATTCTCAATCAACAGGTTTGAGTCAAAATCTGTATACTCAAAAATATGGTCTCCATATGAAAATGTAAACATACATGTACACGTAGGCCTACATGTACCGGTAGGCCTATGCTTTGAGGCTGGGGTCACACAAATTACGACATTCCAATTTATACTACCGGTACTCACAATAAGTTAGGGAAATTGGTACCGGGTACATATGTTGTAGGGTGTGATTCAATATTGGAATTTTTGTTTTTCAAATGACTGTTTTTCACCTATTCCCGTGACTATTTACGAACACAAAAAACACTTATTCACACAGTTACCGGTATTATTACCAACAAAAATCGCATATTTTCAGATGTACCCTCATAATTAGAAATTGACAATTTCAGTAACGGGTATTTCCACCGTTTGCATCAGTTACTGCTTGGCAGCGACGCCTCATGCTCCTGATTAGCCGCATGATATTGTTCTGGGGAAGTGCATTCCACTCCTCCACAAGCGCTACATGCAGTTCGGCATGGTCACGTGGTGGAAGAGCTAGCAAGTTCATCCGGGCGGCGCTTCGTTTGATCCCAGACGTGCTCTATCGGGTTGAGATCGGGGGACATGGCTGGTCACTCTAGTGTACGATTCCGAGATTTTGTGTGTGTGACCCTGTCAACGACAAAATTCTCATTGTTTAATTGTAATCCGATTGTAATAAATTGGCAAAAATGCATGTGACCCCATCTCGTCATTGTATAACAATCCACCCCATAATAAGCCCCTGCGGTAACCTTCCTTACATGTGCGCGTACTTTTTGCTTCACTGTGTGCACCTGGCTTCCCCAGCATATTAGTGGGTGACTTGTCCATTCACGGGGCGCTAAGCGTGCTCTCTGCGGTGAGGCATCAAGCATGCACGCACATGCAAGAGGGTGAAAGCCACACGTGGGGGACGATGGGATGTACACTTACAAAACAATGATGAGATTGTGTTTGCATGTGAATCTGTATTCACACCCTTATCACTATGAACATCTAACAATGGAAATTGGGCACACACCATTGTTACTAACAATGGGGTTACAATGAACATGTACATGTTTTTGCTCATAGTGTATGGGGTACCCGGAAGAATAGTACCCCACAAGTAACAAAGGCGAACAAAGGTACCCCACAAGTCGGTCTTTGTCTACTTAGTACCCCACAAGGTAAAACCAGTGCTTAGCCTATGGGAAGAGTTTTGACAAAGGAAACAATAGGAGGACAAAGGGAAGGGAAGGGTGGGAGGGTAACAAAAGAGTTACCCCATCAGGGTGTAAAAACACGGTTGTGTGACCCTACCGGTACTTTATTACAATTCGATTACAATAAGTATGTCGTGTGACCCCGGTCGTCGTTGGAAATATTACAATTGTACCACAATCGTATTACAGTCGTATCACAATCGAGTAATTACAAAAATCTTCCCGTTTGACCTTGGCTTAAGACAACAGTGCACATCGATATTGGACAGGATCTTTTCAGTGTCATGTGATAAAGGTGAAAGGATTTGACTACACTGTACATCACTGTGCTCCACCCTTCAAATTCTGCAGATAACTCTGTTCGCTTTTTCTTTTTGATGTTTTTGCCCCTGATGCCGATGGATGATTTCAGTGTACTAGAGAATGGTCTTTCACTATACATGTACATGTACATGTAGTCCATTTCAATTATGGAAAACAAATCAGCAGAGTTGTTTCTGTCTCAGAGGAACTGGTTTTTTACTTGATTTGGGTTTTGCATTCTTGTCAGGAATTTGATCTTGAGGTGGTAGAACTGTTTTCATCGGATACCGACAGTGAATGTGATGTTGCCAATGGACAACAAGATGACAATGAAGGTACGGCATCTAAATTTGGGCATTTCACAATCCAGGTTCAAAATGCTGCATCAACTCCATGCCTGATGGGTACCAGTGCGACCGTGCCCTGTGGGCTGGTTCCAAATGGTCAACCAGACATGACTATAACCATACATGTAGTTGACTAGACTGCGTTCTGTTACAAATAGTCGAACTAAACACCTCAACAAAAGTACATTTGTAAGTTCCTCCCTATTGCTTTAATATATCTCCCAAAGTAAATTTCGGAATTACACGAAACTTGGTGTGAATGATTAGTGCAATGCATGTAACGTGCATTTCAAGTGGTGGGTTTCATACCTAATGTTATGCATGAATGAGCAGCATTTAAAGGTGAAATGGACAATGTTTTATTTGCGCAGAGTATAAAGATTACGCCCAACAATACCACCCTGCAGATTACAAGAACTTTGTCTATTTCCATCAATTTGAGGAAGTATCATACCTGGCAGGGGAGGTATACAAGCTATATGGCGCTCCCTCCATCCCCGTCCTCTTCCCCCCTCCCCCCCCCCCGCGCCCCCCCAAAAAAGAAAAAAGAAATACCCCATTAATGTTCATAAGCTGTCAAATCAATATGTTCATATACTTTGGTTCTATACACAAACAAACTGATTTAATGCTGAGTGCGCCCGCTGCTGTTTTGTTAGTGCATTATCGCACGAGATTAAATGACTTTTAGGCGATAAAAATGGGCCTCAAAAACTAACATGTGCGCACTTTGTGGCGTGGAAAAAGTTATTTTCGCATTTTGTAGCTGTCTACATGTACATGTAGTTGTAGTTTTATGGCAAAAAAATTATAATCTGCAGGATGGTATCGCAAAACTGAAAGAAAAAGGGTTGATCATGGCCTGTATTAGTGTGTCTCAACAAAATTATCTCATTTTTTTTGGAAATGAAATTGTCTCTTAGCACACAAAATATACCTTTATTGCTTAGGTCATGAGAGTCCAGACCAACCCAACAGAAATGCACACAACAGCAATGGTTCTGAAGACGGCCATAAAAGCGGCTGTGAAGAGACAACCAAAACGTCCCCAGCAGCCCCAGACCCTCTGGACAACATCCCCGATCCTAAGATCCGTGAGGCCATGCGGAAGATGCAACAGCTAGACCGCATCCTGGCAAAGAAGGTTATCAAGGTAAAACATTTGTGTCAAAATCTGCGTACTGTAACCGAGCAGAGAAGAATAAAGAAAATTGACAACTTTTTGCAGGGTTGACAACGGTGGTGTTACTTCATTGGACAACGATCATGTAACTATACATGTACATGTACATGTTCTTTGTGCACTCTATTAGGCTTGGGCAATTCCACGCCGGAATCGAGTAGAATCGATTCCACTTTAGGAATCGGAATTGCAATTCCAGATTTTTGAGGAATCGATTTCCTGTCATGTAGATTTGATTCCCAGTGATAGCTTGCCCATTCCAGAAATTACCTGTAGCAATTCTGAAGGCAAAACTCCAACTTTTGTAAGAATATTTAGCCTCTGATCATTTCCACATTATTAAGAAAGTGTGTGTGTACATTGTAGTACAGGCCGGCATCATTTCGGGGACGTTTAGTGCCAATCGGTGCCAATAATTGGGTCGTCGTCAGCACAATAAGTAGTATCATCGATACATGTACATAAGCACGCTCATTTACCTATTAAACCTGCTCAGTATATTTAATTTCTTCCCGTGAAAAATGGAGTCGGAATCGGAGTCGACTCCGAAAATGCTGGAGTCGCCCAAGCCTACACTCTATGCGTGTAATTTTTATGGCAAAGATACAGTATACATGTACGACATCAAAAAAAAATATAAAGCCAAGTGTACAGGATAAAGTCGGTGTACAGGAATTGCAGTGTCCCAAAATTTTAATCAACTATTTGACTAAGAAAACAAAAACTTACTCAAATGGAAGATAGAGGTGGTTCCAACTGTCCAATACAACAACTCTGCCCGAGATGGTATCTTTTTATGAGAAAACGATAATTTAAACAAGGGTTCTCTCAAAATACGAATGAAACTACACGTAGGCTCCTGACTACAGTGGTATTATGCCTGTGTTTGCCATGCAGTATAGCCATAAAATAAGCTTAAATGGACGGTGGCTTTGCACAATTTAATGAAAGCACGGACACAGTTTTTTTTTTTATTGTTTTCTTGGAATGTAGATGAGGTACTGAGTGAGCTGACATATATCCACGTTGGTTTTTATCACACACATCTTGGAAAAAACACAGTTTGTAACAGTATTATAGAGGTTTCGCACCGTCACGAATACCGATACGGATACGTCATGACTTTATGCGCTGCGCGTGACGCGTAACCAAAGTACACATGTTTTCATACGTGTTTACTACAGTTATCGGCCTTCATACGCGTAGCATAAAAACGGATACCGGTTATGTAGATTTTTCGCTTTATCTGTGATGGATTAATAAGTTGTATGCATTTTGTTTCTTTTTGATGTATAATCCGTGAATATAGATCAAATTTAATGTGTGATGCCCACGTGAAAGCGAGGAAAATCTGTTGAAAACAAAGCCAAGCGCAGAACAGATTTAGCAGATATGTACACGTACATTCACACAGTGCGAAACCCTGTTCAGTGTGCGCATTGACGTGAACGGTTACCGTTATCATATCCGTATTCGTAACTGTATTCGTCACCTTGCGAAACCTCTCTAATCTGTTCTAAACTGACACGCAATTGTAAACTCCTTGTTGTTCAGGAGAAAGAGGTGAAACGACAAAGGCTGAGAGCTCACGAGGAGATGGAGAAAGAGCTTGAGACTCTGAAACCGGAGGGCAGAGAGGAACAACACGAGGTAACAGACAACACCAGCAGGTACTTGGCACTGGTGCTCCCAGCCAGTCACAGTGAAGGTAGGGCTGGTACTGCTGTACGTCCCCTTTTTTCCATTAGGGCTGCCTTACAATGGAAGATTGCAGTATTAGCAAAGATATGAGAATCAGAAAAATGGCAGTAAAATTTATTTCACAGCACACTATTTTTTCTCCATCACACAGTGCTGGGTATATTTTGGTATTTTAATCTACACAAGTAAAAGTACCATTGAAGTTAATCTTTAATTAGGTGATCGGGCCAACAGCCCGATCACCTATTACTCTCGTACGATTTCTTTGTCTTTTTTTATTTTTATTTTTATTTTTCCACTCAAACGTTTCCAGAGCTTTTCTTCAAAACGGGTTCAAGCTATCAATTTGAAACTTGGTAGGAACATCAACCCCAATGTGAAGGTGTGCATACAAGTGTGACGTCACTGTGACGTCATCGGGTATCAAATTACAACCCAAAAATGACCAAAATATGCATGTTTTAAAATGCTTCCGTCTGGAAAACCACGTGACCCATGATCTTCGTATTTGACAGGCTTATATATCAGATCATGGCCTACAATTTTCTTCGTGTGGGCATTTTCATCTGACCCTTCCTTCTGGGGTCAATCTGAGGTCAAAGTTCAACGAAAACGAAAATCTCAATTTTGTCACTTATTGAGCAACAATGCCCATCAAACCAAGCTGAATCTTTAAGAAACTAAGTACAGGCATAGGTCCTATAGCAGACTTTCACCAGCGTGTTTAATATTATGATGGCATCAAGCGTGACGTCATCGTGACGTCATCAAGTATCAAATTACACCTCCCAAAAAACCAAAATATGCATATTTTAAAATGCTTCCGTCTCGAAAACCACGTGACCCAGGATCTTCGTATTTGGCAGGTTTATAGATGACATTCTGTGCTACAACTTTCTTTGTGTGGGCATTTTCATCTGACCCTTCCTTCTGGGGTCACTTGGAGGTCAAAGTTCAACGAAAACGGAAATCTCAGTTTTTACACTTACCAGTAACAATGCCCATCAAACCAAGCTGAATCGTTAGTAAATTAGATACAGACATAGGCCCTACGGCAGACTTTCACCAGCATGTATAGTATCATGATGGCATCAAGTGTGACGTAATCATGACGTCATCAGGTGTCAAATTACAAAAATTCAAAGGTTATTATTTTCAAAATTCATATCTCAAGAACCGTAATAGATACTTGAACAATTCTTTCACAACATGATAAGTCTAAATGAACTGAACAAATCATACGATGTCATGACCCCTGTGTGACGCCTACTTCCGGTCCAAACCGGAAGTTGTTCGAAAATGTGCAATTTTTTAGCATTTTGAATGCAAATAGATTCAAAGTGGTAGTGAATTTGACCATATTTCTACGGAACGAAATGTTTCCACACATGTGGACCTTATGACTATACCATTGGTGACGTCATTACATGGACCATAGAGCTTGCTCTATGCATGGACGGTGGTTACGTAATGTGGTGTCAAATTACGCAAATTTGGAGCTGAGATGTTTTAAAATGCTGTATCTTGAAAACTACAACAGATATTGGTATGATTCCTTCGCCACATTTAAGAACTTGATGTTCAACATATTGTTCAACAATTTGTGCACAAAATTGTGACGTCATGATGTCGTCACAGGTGTCACATTACAAGATTTCAAAGGTTATTATTTCAACAATTCATATCTCAAAACGGTGCAAGCTATCAGCCCCCCAGCTATGGCGGAAATGCAGGGAGGAGATATTAGTTACAGGATTAGTGTATACAGCAGCCGATTTCACGAAACTTTACGCAATTACGCAAGTCCACTTACGCCATAAGTTATTGCGCAAGTAATGGCGTAAGTGGACTTGCGCAATTGCGTAAAGTTTCGTGAAATCGGCTGCTGAACTTCCATTTTTTGCCATTCCACAGGTGATAACAACGTCTAAAATTCATCACAAAATGTTCATTTAGCCCGATCACCTGGCGTTTGTAACAAACGTCATACCTCTAGTTTAACATGATTCTTTCAACAAGAAAGATAGGGGATGTCGTAATAATCCCATATTGTGTACATGTACCGGTATGTATTATACACGAAACCAATAGATAGCACTTAATCCCAAATTTGTTTGCTTTATAAAAGTGGGTTTTCAGTCAGTCTTATGTGATGTGTATTACAATTGACTGGTGTTCTGCTACATTGTATTCTTGCTAAAAACACAAGTTGACGTACAATTTTTACTATTAACCAATTTTTATAAAACAAACAAATTTTGGATGAAGCAAATTTTTCAGCTAAACAGCTTTATCAAATTGGCCCCGGGTCCCGTCCCCTTCAGGCATACATGTGGGCCCACTGTGCTAATGATACAAATCCATCTTGAGCAACAAAAGAGGAGCACATGCAAAGAAATGCATTTCTTACTGTTTATTTAAAGAGGAAGAATCCCCCTTGACGAAAATCCAGCATTTAGGCTTTTTTCGATAGTCCAAACATCCCTCTTGCCGACGTGGATTTTTATTATTTTTTAATTGTCGGTTTTAAGTGGATAAATTGCAAGCAAAAGTCGCTTTTCGAAAATGAGATTTTCGCGATTTCTGAAACGCTCATTAGGTATTCATGATATGCGCGTGACCCCGTGACGCAATCCTGAGAAAGAGAAGTCAACACGATTGTTAGCTCCATACGTTTACACGCCAAAAACTTGGAAAACCGTCTCTGTTAGATGGTGTTTTTTGAAGAATTTTGTTGGTCCAAAAAGCCAGAGATATGCCCAGTAGCTGCGTGGTTGTATGTTTTACCAGACACTATGAAAAAAAAAGAGCAGAAAGATTTTCTTTTATATTACCAAGAGAGAGATAAATGGGTCGCTCATTCTATAACTTGTACGGCCGATGTTCAAACACGTGGGAACTACGCCCGCAGCTGCAGGGGACCGTGCTGTACACAGACCGCTGTGAGTGCATTTCGTTCCGTGACAAAACCACCCGTCGCAATGCACCAGTATTTACTTCAAAAGAGCTCCATTGTGAGCCACAATTTCATCGTTTTTTCACAAAACGGGTAATAGTAGATTGTTGTCATATTACATGAAGTGTTTTTCACGTTTGTATTTTGAATTACGAGGACAAAACAGGCATGATAAACATTCACTTCGTGTATTTTCCATTCAATACTGCACAGACCGTTTTGTATGTTTCTCAGGATGACGTCAAAACCCTGTTGATAAACAAGCCAAGTGACCTCAAGCGTTTCAGAATTTCGGGTGAAGAGGGTCGGAACTGCTTTACGTTTTAAGCAAAAGCCTGTCGATTTTTTGTGAAAAACAAGTTGTGATGGTGTTGTATAGACACATACACCTCCATGATAAACAGAAAAACTAAAAAAATGTGGAAGGGGGGATTCTAGCTGTTTAACTTTTCAGTGCAGCGACCGCCCAAAACAATAGAGTTTGTGCATCAAAGTATACCCAGCACGATATGTGGCAAAGGGACTCCCTCCCGCCCCCCCTCCCCAAGCCCCTATACCTCAACACAATCTTCCCTTTTGTTAACGCACCAACCCCTCCCCCTCCCCCCTCCCCCCTCCCCTAAAAAAAACTCAAAGGTATTCCTTTGAAATTCCGTGGATGTTTGAGTCACAATGGGGGAACAATGGTAGGGGGATACCCTCTGCCACATATCGTGCTGCATATGCATCAAAGGGTTAAAGCACTTGTGACTTGAATTGATATTCTGGAACAGCGCATCTAGATCAACTTCGCTCACTCATATCATGATTGTTAACTCTGCTTCCAGGTGTGTCACTCGACCAAGAGCCAGTAGACCCTGTGTTTCAAACTCAGCCAGCAGAACCTAACACTCCCACGGATGGAGGTACAACGAACAACACTCGGAGAACACAGCAAAGTAAGATTTATATTGTTTTCAAGGGTTGTAATAACTTCAGTGAGGGTCAGTGAATTGAGTCAAATCTGACTTGCATCACAACTGTTAACAGCATGCATTCTGTCACATGATTTGAAAACTGTTACAAACGTTATCTCCATGTGTGATTAAGGACGTGTATGATAAGGCCAAAAAAAAAAATAGTTCTGCTTCCGATTACATGGCATTTCAAAATAGGGTAGGTAGGTAGGGAATTTTTTGTTTTTTGCCAATTTTTTTTGTGCACAATCATATGGAGGCATCTGCGGTTATTTTTTGTTTTTTTTTCATTTTTCATTTTTTTCATTTTTTTTTCCGATAAAAAAATTAGGGTCGCAGCCTAAAAATAGGGTCGGTCGGGAAACCGGAAGCAGAACTATTATTTTTTTGGCCTAACAACCAACCTGTGTGAAAGTCAGCTCAGTAACTCAACTACATGTACATTCTATATAAAAAGAAACTGTCCGTGCTTTCAGGAAATTGTGTGAAGCCAGGCTGGTTCTGTTGTTATACTGCATGGAGAACGGAGCCATAATACCACGTTTGTCAAGGGCCTAGTTTTGTTCATGTGAGGGCGTCCTTGTAAAGAATGAGTGCACACACACACGTTTGTATTAAACATCCGCAATCATGGACGTCCCATTGTTCCTCTTTTGTCTGGACAAATCCTCCATAGGATTTGCACAGGGGTTTGGAATCGGGGACCTGAAGTGAAACGGGGACCTACATGTATTGTCCCTCTTTTGTTCTGTCCTTCTTCGCGTCCCAGATTTGAATGGGAAAACAAACCCACACACACATATATTCATCTTCAGTTAGCATTTCTTATAAAAAGATATCAAGGGCGGAATCATTTCAAAGGACAGTTGGAACATCTTACATTTGCATGAGGTTTTTCTAATCAAATGGTTGATTACATTTTTGGAAATCCTAAATATGGGCTTTAAAATACTGGTTAGGACATTAAAAGACTAACAATTTCCACAAAATTCAATGAGTGTTGGCAGCTCTAAAATTATGGCAAACAGCTTCTTTTTTGTTTGTTTGGGAGTTGTAGTTTACAAGAATTTAAATTTTATCTCTCCTCTTTCAGGCTCTAATGTTGAAAAGGGTGACAGTACAGAAAGGAGCAGTCAGGTTGACAGTGCCAGGAAGGCAAAGCATGCTGGGAAACGGAAAGGAAGGGGCAAAGGTCAAGATGGCACAACACAGGAAGGCAGTGATTTTATCAAGAGAAATATTGATGTGAGTTTTGGTTTCACAGTTGTCTTAATTTTCCACCAATGAGTGCTTTTCCATTTTACGAGTCTTTCCAGAATTAGGTGAGAACGAAATAAATTTTCTGGAAAAATTTGGACTACTCCTTTAAAAAGCTTAAAGTTTGCAATTTGAATATACTTGGCAACTACATGTACTTTTCGAAACATAAGGGCAGCATGGCAACAGTTTGGACATGACAGCTTTTGTTTTCAGTGCTACATTGTGAGTTTCTAGTTCTAAGCTTTGCAGTGCCTTGTGAACAGCTTGGCTACAATGTTTAAATTGTCAATTTGTTTCAGTTGGTCAGTGATGCAGGCAATGTGATTGCTATGACTGATGATGAGAAGAAACGTCTTGAAGAGTTACTGCAAGATGTGGAAATGCTGGTGGAGGACCAAGACAAGGTAAGTGTGAGATCAGACGGTACATCATTTGCAATGACCCCAATTCTTTTTGCATGAGTTGAAAAAAACCTTACTAAAAGAGTTAATAACAATTGTACCATTTGATTCATTAACGAAAAGAGAAGTCCCTCTGCCACCACAACTCTAGTGGATGCACCCAGTCGCGCATTACGTACGCACTGTGGACGTTTCTTTGTATTCGTGCACTTTAGAGAATTGGTCGGAAAATCGTTGTTTTCTCAAAATTCTTCCCTCATCCACCCCAATCCATGTTTCTAAACTTTACTCTTGAACCCTAACCTTTTTTTTTTAACCCTCCACCCCCACCCTAACCCCTTTTCCCAAGTTTGGACAACATGACTGTGGACTTGAGCGAACGAGTGCAAGTCCACAATCCGTCACTTTTCCCCGCAAATTGTGGACTTGAATGGGTTTCGAGTCCACAGTGCGAACGCAATGCCCGTACACTACACAACATTATATAAAACCCAAATAAATCCCCGTCATCTGATTGGTGCGTTCACATCGGTCATATTTCGATGAATTATTCGGTATAACCCACACTCTAGGGACGTGTTTGTTTCATGACAGATCCAAATCCAAATCCCTAGTTGTTTTACCGCGCAGAAACAAACGAAACTGCTCTCAACGTGAATTGCAATTTATTTACCAAATTTGTCAAATTTCTGTTCCAAATTTCCGGCCCACTATGACATTCATCGTAAATAAACAAGCAACCTAAATTTGCATCGCGTGTATCGTGTGTTGCCTCTGAAAACTGAAACGACACCGTATTACTCATTTGTTCTAAAACTCATGGACATTTTGTCCACATTTCTATCAAATTAATTCACCTCGGCAGTCATTATTACTATCCCTATCTTTATCCGGTCATTATCCCTAAAAAAAAAAATCACTACATGTATTCAAACTTTTCCTTTTTCGACTGCTTTTCCAGTCAGATGGCATGCAAGGTGTAACCACCTTGCAGTTATCAGCCGGCGTTGGGTACATTCCTGATTCAGCAGACCAACAGGCTCTTCAAGACATTGATGCCAAACTCAAGGCTCTACTCCCGCCTGAAGACTTTGATCGTATCAGCACTACGCCGTCACAGGTCCGGAATAAACGCTATGTTATAGATGTAAAAACTTGGCAACTGATTTGCTAACCAAATTTTTTTGATTATTAGAATTGAAGGGTTTCATCGCCCAAAATGTAATAAATGCCATATCCAAAAAAGTTTAGATACATGTAATGGTGTCAGTACATTCTCGATTGGTGGTCAAATACATTCGCTCAAAGAGATTATTGGCAAACTGTGTTATATTCTGCAAAATCTGTTTTACTTATTGGAATTTGCCATTCAGTGTAGTGTTTAAGGGGCCGTCCATAAAGGATGTACACACGAAACGCTGACTTTTTAGACTCTCCCCCTCCCCGTATGCATTTGTGACGTCATCTATTGACTTTAACATTGGCGTACGCATTGGCTCTGACGCCCCCTCCCCCTCCGTGCGTATATGTACGTACTTTATGGATGGCCCCTTAGTCGTAATATCGAATGGCGTTTTTTTTCAAATACAAAAAAATGGATATACAGCGTTTTGCAATGAAACTCTTCAGTTATGCAATGTCGGATGGCTTTGAGGGTGATATGAGATAATACAGATTGGGCGAAAGACAAGTCTGGTATTTTCATGACGAGTGCAGTATATTCTCATAATTATTACCCCGAAAGACATTCAATATTATTCCTATAGAAAATAAAGCATACTTTTTGTGTTGTAAGATTTCTGCAAGATTTGTCTTTGTTTGGTGCTCCTTTTCGTGCTCCTAGTTTGGATGCACTTCGTATTGGAGCTTTCTACTGCACAGTATCACAAATGTGTCGTATCCATAAAAACTTCATGGCTGATTTTGGATGATAAAAAGCACCCTATTATAAGGATTCGTGGTTTAATAGGGCGACACACAATGCGTAAAAAAGCTATATTAGGGCGACACACTCTATTAGGGCGACACATAACTGTCGCCCAATTATTTATTTTTTCAAAAACCATCTTTATTAGGTCAAAAACCATTTTTATTAGGTTCTTAACCATTCTTTCTAGGTCACGAACCATTTTTGTCTAGGTCGCAAACCATTTTTTTGTAGCTTTAGGTACAGAAAGTTGGTGTCAATTTGAGTGATTCTTGCCGAAATTTCGGTAGTCTCTGGGGAAAGGTTTCCCATAGTGTCGCCCTATTGCGGCATCCAGGAAAATTATTATTATTATTATTATTTATTTAGCCATTCCTGCAATACACAAAATAGGCAAGGAGCAACAAAAATAATTACTGTGGTCCAAGGACCTGCTGCCCCAAAAATAGATAAACCGTTCTGTATAGAAATAAATCATTGAACTAAAATACAGTTTGAAGATATGAAATATGATAAAAAATTTATACAAGGTGAAAAAGATGTTTCAAAAACAATCCAAGACGTTTTTGTCTTTTTATGAGTCCTATAGTACTCAAACATTCCAGCTAAACTGATGAGATTAATCAATAACCTCAATTATTTGTAACAAAATGTAGGCTAAATAGTCGGCTAAATACAATTTTGTGCAAATTCAGATGTGACATTCAGTGTTTTTATCAAGAGATTTTTGTGAACCACACAAACATTAAAAGTAAAATCCTTCAGATTTAATACAAAGGATTGTCTAAGTTATGGTAAACTCTTGTTATAATGCCCTGTGATATCAAGCTCTTCCTGATACGAAGCTCCAGCTGTACTTTACTTTACTCACTGTATATGCATTGTATTACGCTCTTCAGGATATAAGGCTTTCATTAGTTTGAAAAGCTTTATAAGCTAATTTCAAATTCAACTAGAAACTTGTCTCATCTTACACTTTTAGTCGACTGAAAGCAGCTGGTGGGAAGCGGATCCCGGAGAGAAGGTCCTAAAGGATGCCAAGACCGACAGAATGCAGCAGGAGAGGCTTAGACGGATCGAAGATGAACTGGAATACCTGGAGGACCAAGTGGAAACAGAGGCATGCAAGTCATGTTATCAGAGACTGTTTTATTTCAAAATCAGACTTTTTTTGGCATTATTGGACAAAGAGGAAGAAATATGACCAACGGGAAAAACATACAAAATTCACAAAAAAATGGCAATTGTAGCGATGTCTTGTATATGGACACTGCCATTTTGTCTCAGAACGTAGCAAAGAATGACATTTCGTGTACAACTTTTTCAAGAATGCAAGAACGAGTTGTACGCACAAGTATTCTGCTCAGTTGATATTGATTGCTTTCCGTGACGTAGAACATCCGGGGATGTTTGGTGGTCAACAGTCACGCGCGTACACGCGCGCGCCAATAGACGCACGTGAACACGCGTAAAAAATACTCACCAGCGTATTTTCATTCGAAGATGCCGCACGCGTACGATGTGATACGTTCAAATTAGTGAGCATGCAGTCAGCTTGTAAAAACGAAGGTGCTTTTACTTGATCGCGATTTTTAGCCTGAAGAAATGCGTTTTTATCTTTATCGATACAACAGCCATGGCGCAAAAGCATAAATCAAGTTCAAGCTACAAAGGTAAGTGCAACCAATGCGGTTTTCTTGCTCCGTTTGCCAGTTATTACTCGAGCCACGTGGGTCATGAAAAATGCCCACCAAAATGGTGGATGGAAGGGGTGACGTCACCGGAAAGCAATCAATTGGTTGGAATTGGTGTGTAGTCAGTTTCCACTTCATTAGTTCACCATTAACCCCTAGCCATGCTGAAGTGTGCATTAACAAAATTGACCCTGTATAATTAGAGTTTTAAAAGTTTGGTTCCATGGGTGGTCCCAACAGTTGTGCGTGTTGCGTCATACTAATTGGGGAGTAATCCTCGCCGTGTGACACTCACGGGCTTATGACTTTTATTTAGCACCCTGCCTTGGGCAAAGATGTACATGTATGATCCAATTTAGTATGATGACAGTATGGGCATGGTAGCTCATCAGTTCTTGGAGCATATGTATGTCATTAACCAGAGGAGTCGGGCTCAGGAGCTCATATCTGAAAGCCGATTGCTTTTCTGTTTCAGATTTGCAAATCACCACGCCTATCACTAGAGAATTTGTCCGACCTGTTGGAGCAGTGTTCAGAGCTTAGCTCCAGGGCGGCCACAGAGGCAGATTCCATCCTCCAGTTGTCACCCAGATCAGGGCGCCCTCTATCAACGGTCAACGAGAATGGCCACGAAACGCAGGTGGGTTTTTCCACTGTAAAGGGGTACATTTGGCAAACGAGACCGTATTTTATCAGATACCTTTAGCTCAAAATAAATAAAACAATAACTTTCTGTTCTAAGGAAATAACCTAAAAGTTGTTTTTTAAAATAGCCTGAAACCTCCCATGCAACATCCAACAAACAAACTGGTCGGCCCTTACGATGTTTCTCTCGTCCCAAGTTTGGTTGTTTCATTTCAATGGTGATCAGGCACCATACCAGATGTTGCGTTCGTTAACATGTAACAAAGGCAAACACTTTGCAACATTTTGTTTGTTCATGTTACATATGTGATATGAGAAATCTGTACCATTTTTTTACTATAACATAAACTGTCATTTGCTTTTAACTATAACATCTTTAACATACATGTACATGTACGTCATGCCTTCGGTTAAGCATGAGGGGCCCAAAATTTAAATGCACAATATGCTGCAGATTGGAAAAAGTGTCAAAACAAACTTTCTTTTTTCTCTTTTTTTTGGTCATCTTCAGGAACTGACACCCAGACTCCCCAGTGATGTCCTACAGAAGTTACTAGCCGAGGCGAGGGAATCCTGCCTATCGGATTCCACACTGAGCACCCTCACAGCAGTCAGCTCACTTGACACACAACAGATGTCCACTGCACGGTCAGATGGAAGTAGTGTACTATCCTGTAAGCCAAAGCACAACTTTCTCAACTCTATATGGTACACTCCCAGAGTGGCATTAGTGGAACTTGGTCAAACAGTTGCAGTAATGTTTGTAGAGTGCTCGTGTAATTTAAAGCCTGTTTACAGGATTTACAATGTCCCCAAATTTTATTCAAACACTTGACCAGGAAAAACCTTACTGAAATGGAAGATAGTGGTTCGAACTGCAGTGATTCTGCTTGCGATGATATCTGCTATATAAAGCCTAGCATACATGTCTACATTTCCAGAGCGCGCACATCGACACAGCAACTCGGTAAACTAATAAGCCTAGAGTACATTGACCTTGCAACTGGAAACAACTGTTGCTTGCAGTTGCAACTGACAGCAACTTGTTACAAGTACGTGTACATCAACCTTTTTAAACAACTGCTCAGTTTGCTCCCAGTTGCCGTGAGTTGCTTCTAGTTGTCGGAAATGCCAGTTGCCACTAGTTGCTTCCAGTTGCAAGGCTGATGTACGCTAGGCTTAACAAAACAAGAAGTGAACATGATTTTGTACAAATGCGCGTGCACACATGCATTTTAAAAAAAGGTCACCCTCATGTGAAAGAAACTAGGCCCCTGACTTTCCTGGTATTATGGCTCTGTTGTCCGTGCAGTGTAGCCACGGAACCAACCTAAATACGATGGCCGCTTCGCACAATTTGTTCAAAGTATGGCCATTATTGTTTTCTCAGAACAGAACATAGATAAGCTAGGTACTGAGCTTACTTATACCCAGGTTGGTTTTTATCATGCACATCCTGAATTACAAGTGGAGATAATGCCGTTTTTAGTAGTTTTCCAATGATGTATTTCTGACTTTAACATAATTATGTGATTCAACCTGTTGTGTATAAATCCTTGAAACCATGTCCAGTTCTCCAAATTTAAAAGTTGCTTAAACTGGTTAAAACCTGCCATTTTATAAGTTAAATATTTGTATTTTTTTATTTTACCAGTTGGCGTCATGTCCAAAAGTACCATCAAGGAGCTCCTAAGGAATCCACGGGCCACCTCCAACATCGTTGCGACAACAGCAACGATCATGGATGTAGCTGGTAGGAATGAAAATGGACTCGAGGAAGAGGATGAAATTACTTATGATTCAAGAGGGGTCATGGAAAATGGATGTAGCAGTGTTGACCTCGGTTTTTCGCAAGAGGCAAATGAGGATGAGATTCCCACTGAAAAGAGTCCAGATGGTGGTGCTGGTAATGGTCGGGCATTATCGAGAGAAAGTCTGAATGCCGTATCGAGTCAAACTTGGCAGCCATACCGTGCTATTGCATCAAAGAATGGTGTATCTGCTGAGCAGTCAAACATGTTGAGGAGTTTTGGCGATTTCCAAGCTTCTCCTGAATGTCTCAAATCACCCGAGACAATACCCTCGATGAGCCAAAATAGCAGCATTAGTAGTGATTGGAGCGCGACGCCACCACCAAACAAGCCAAAGATCTCAGTAGGGTCCCCTGTGCCTTCTGCTTCCCCCAAAACAGCTTCAACTTTCAAGTCTAAGCCAAATCTATCAGTATCTTCAGAATCTTTCAAAAGTTCAAATGACCGTCCATCTTCTAGACTAACCGCCAAGACCCACAGATCTAAGAAGGCTACACCACCAGTTCGGTTAAATCAAGAAACAAGAGGAACACCCCCTTCTCCCCAATCTCACACCACCTCGAGAGCATCCACCAACACATTGGTTTCGTCTTCAGATTTTGAGTATGAGGAGGATGAGGAAATAGCGGGGCATCTTCTCTCTAATTCCCAAAGTTCAGAGGTTGTGGTTCAGAGGTCAAGGGTCGACAGGGCATGTAATAAATCAAATATGGCATCGAGGAGTATTGAGCAGAATGTTGTAACAAGCATAACACGGTTTGAAGAGCATGGAACTGAAAAAGAGAGATTCAGTCCACCACTCATTTGATACTTGCTCCGCCAAAATAATAAATCCTGTGGTCAATGTAACATAGAAATCTTTGCGACATGTTGTTCATTTGAATAACTTGTGACTTAAATTAAGACTCGGGGACTTGTGAGGACTTGTGATGGACTCGACTACAACCCTGTACCAGCAACTATTTGCCGTGACGCCTTCACAGACAGCATCAAAGCATAATCGGGCCATTTTTATACCGGTACAAGCCAAGATTTATTCATATTGTTTGCAGGAGAATAATTTGTATACATGTACACGTTTCAGTGGGCCCTTCGTTTTTGATGCACATGCACTGGACCGTCATAAGACCAGTTACGCTGTACCATGTGCAGTATATTTTATGCAACAATAAGTATGCAATGGCCGTACGTAGGCTATAAATTTCTAAAAATCAATCCCATTGATATCTTGAAACTACACGTGGCATTAATTAACTGTTTTGTAAAACCGAGTTTTGAATAGTTGAATTTGTAACATAAATCTAGTTCGGTTCTTTCACTCTGTCAGGCTTCTCTGTAGAGAACACGATTTGCCCTCAATAAGAACTGCGGCATTGGTATAGTGCTCTTACATGAGGTATCACAGCGCTTTTATTACATCTATTATATTCCACCTAAACACCGAGGTGGTCTGCGCATTTGGCGGCCACACCAGAAACACCAGGGAGATTCCCCCTTGTCTTTATGAACGGATGCCTCCGGGATCTTTTAAGTGCGTTACACAATGAACTGGACCTACGGCTTTACATCCCATTCGAAGGATGGAGCAAATGCGATTAAACACCTAATTGCTCATCAAAGGTGCAAGTACCATGGATGAACCTCATACCTACACATGAACAACCTCAGGTTTGCCAACCAAAGGTTGCAGGTCCATGATCCAAACCGCTCATACTCCACAGTACTCCCTAAACACTCATGCTTAAAATACATGTACATATAATATACTTTTTAAAAAACCACCTTGCATTTGCTAAACCGTAAAATGTTCCAGTCTAAATTAGGGAAACTTTACAGATTTTGTCTATTCAGTCACACTCTTGGTTAGTCTTTTCAATGCACAATAATTTCACCCTGTGCCTAAACAACATTTATGCTGTGCGAATGGTTTTTCAGTTGAGTCGTTGAATACGTTTGAAATAAAGTTTGTACAAGTCTTTCGAAATGTTATTCTCGATTGATATATGTCCTTAATGAAAATCTCCTAAATCGACGTTTCTCGGTTAAAAAATAAACACCCGCATTTTAACCGTGAATTTCTCGGTTAAATATCGTGTTAAAAGGCTGCTGTAAATTGCTCACAATTTAACCGAGTTGTTCTCGGTGCTTTCTCGGTTAAAACCTGTGTAAAAAACTTTCATCGTAGTTTAACCGAGTCGGGTTTTCTCATTATTAAACTTTGCGGTGAGTTAATTCAATCGTAATAACGCCCGTTATAGTCTTATTTGAGGTTTCGTGGTTAGTAATCAAATGATTGACAGGCACCGTTATTATGCCTACCTTGCAGGATTTAGACCAAGAAGAGTGCAACTCTATGGTGAACAGAGATCGACGCAATGGTACGGGCGATGGAAGGATTGAAAGGAGACGATCCGATGTGTGGTTTGCAGCACTCGTGAAATTCGTTTGGGGCCGGCCGGCTATGGCCAAGTGAACTGCTGCGCAGTGTGCATGTGCTGCAGTGCTCGGTAGATACTTCTAGATATGTGGCCGCTCGCAACGTTTGCACATGTTCCGATCCCTTCCTTCATGGATTGCATGGACTTGTTTGAACTTGCAGCGCGGGGGGAATCGCCTTCAGCGCTAGCGAATCGTTATAGTCTGTGAACACCCTTTTTCATGTACTAGTATAGGGGCTGTTTCTCATTTTGCCTCGAAATAGCAACAACACACAATAATTTTAAGCTAATTGTGTCATTAAATGTGCATAATTTTAAAATAATGAAAAATGAAAACAATACCGTTTCTGGATCAAAGGTTTTGTCTCACGTGAATTTCCGACCAAGCTTTTTCTGCGCACATTTTTCTGTCCGTATGCATATAACGGTCAGGGCGCTCTATGCCAGCCGGCAAGTAGACTGGTTCCCGTCCACATATTCCACACAGGAGAATATAAGGACAGGTAAAGGGCGCTTCATCTTGATCTGTAATTGGTCGTCTTTGCGCGTGCGCATTGTGGTTTTTTATATTAAAAAATTTGCCACATGAACACACGTACGTAGTTACGTAGGCCTACGCGAAACGGGACAAGTCGTCCCCGAGTCAACTCGCTCCCCTCAATTAACACCTAGGTCAAGTCATCCCCAGGTCAAGTCGTCCCCGAGACAAGTCGTTCCTGGGTCAAGTCGTCTTCGAGTCAAGTCGTTTTCGAGTCAAGTCGTCCTTGCACCCCGTGTACAAAACCTATAGCCCATATGACAATTAATTTGAAAAAAATCTGACTTTTCTCCTAGGTTTTTCTCAAGTTGCAAGGATAATCGGTTTGGGCCTGTCGACTACCATATCTTGTATTTGGAAGCAAACATTTTAAGATGTACACGCACAAAATCACTGTTAAATTTTGCTGAGAATACTGCAACTTTTTATACGATTGTCGCAAAGTGGAAGGGTTAAGTAAAACACAGCTTTTCGAAGGTTGACATGGAGTATCGTGAGTGGTCGTGGCTTGTCGCAGATGTTGTTGATTTGTACTGTCATCGTAACTAAATCTTAAGGAATCGTAATGAATCGCACAATGCGTAATCATGATCGCAGACATTTGTATGTTTTTGAACGATTCGCAGATTCGCAGCTGTCATCGTAAAGAATCGCAGACATTCGTATACTGAAAATGAATATCATTACAATACGATAAGCGCTAAGCGTTAACATTTTCTAAGATTTGTAACAAAATTACTGTCTGAACAACCCGCAGATGTCGTCACAGTAGATTTGTACTGCGTCATCGTAAGGAATCATAACAAATAGTAATAAGGACTCATAACAAATAGTAAGGAATCGTAAGAATCGCACAATGTGGGATCATGATAATGATCGCAGACATTCGTATGTGTCGCAGATGCTGTCGTAGATTTGTACTGTCATCGTAAGGAATTGTAAAGAATCGCAGACATTCGTATGTGTATTTATAAAAAAAATCCATATCGCAACAATACAATAAGCGCTAAGCATTATGATTTTCTAAGATTTGTTACAGTGCAATCGTAGCTTGTCGTAGAGTTTCGTAAGCTGTGGCTTGTCATGGACATTTGAACAGGATCAACAAATTTCCTGATCGTACCGTGTCATATCTCTTAAGTAACTGTTAAATTGGGAGATCACTAAGACAAATAAAAGGAAAAATGTGTATGTTTTCGGAACAAATTGCACATTGTAACCATATCGTAAGCGTTAGAATTTGCAAATTAAAAGATATGTCGTGAAGTGGCTGAGAATCCTTACGACACGTACAATATACATGTACTTCGTACTTTTGCACAAAGTACTTTTGTCGCAGTCGCAACAAATTGTGGCAAATCATGCAGTGGGCGACTAAAAACTGTACAAAAGTCCGTGACAACCTGCGAGATGCTACGAAATTGTACCTGTATCATATCTTAAGATAATTGCGACTAGTCGTAAGAAAATATTGCACAGCGGAATACCGACTTAGCTCCCACTGTGCGATTTGGCTTTGAAATTCCCAAAATTTATGATTGATTAAGATCACCAGAGCCAGCTAGTACAATTGTCACACAGTGGCAGTGTTTTTCGTAAGTAATCGTAATTAACCTAAGAGTTGTCGTAAGTTGTTGTAAGTAATTGTCGTGGCTTGTCGCAGGTTGACAGACATTTGAACTTGTTCATTGTAACAAATAGTAAGGAACTGTTTATTCAGGGTATATATAAATATCACTAATAAATCTGTGGTGCCCTTTTCAACTTTGACCTTATGCTAATGAGCGTGCTAGGTCAGCCATCTTTTTCTTCTCGTGTCACATCGCGGTGAAAGTCATTCACAGTTATCTGAACTTTCTCCGTGATTTATTCCAGCTCGGAACTTGCTGAAAGTATCAGCATTTGTACAGTTGTATCCAGTTTTTATTGTACTTTGTTTTGGATCGTGCAGTTGACGATCTTTGAGCGAACTCGCCTCGTTCGAGGGAGACTTCTCGCGAAATCGAGAAGCACTTTGGCGGGCCAACTCGCCCCCACGGACTTCGCGTGTGCTCGCCCCCATTGGATAGCTATACACTCGCGTATTACCTGGAGTGCTTCAACTTCGTCGTCGGTGTCCATATGACGAACTATAGGGTGAGTTGTTACGCTCTTATTAATGTAGCTAACCCCTACATTTGGTGACCCGGACCCGAACTACACCTTCGATATTTGGTAACATTTTTAAGCCCAACAACTGGTTTTCTCTCGCACCACCTTGCAAATTTCTCCCGCATCATGAGCACGAAAAAGGGTGAAGCATCCAAAACTGTTGATCAATCAGACATGCCAGAGGATAAGCCACAAATTGGAGCAGTACTGTCCATCAAGCTACCCCCCTTCTGGCCAGCAGATCCGCTCATTTGGTTTGCGCAAGCGGAAGCACAATTCTATACCCGGGAATCAAGCGTGAAGACACCAAATTTGCCCACATTTTGGCTGCGGTGCAACCTGGGATTATTCAAGAGGTCCGTGATTTGGTGATCACTCCTCCTAAGGACAACCCGTATCAGAAGCTCAAGAAAGAAATGATTAAATGTACATCAGCTTCTGAGCAAAAACGCCTGCAGATGCTGCTCACCGAAGAAGAGTTAGGTTAGTTATTGCGTCGCATGCGTCAACTACTCGGTGAACGCAAACTAGAGGAGGGAATTTTCAAGCAACTCTTCCTACAACGGCTCCCATCCAACGCACAGCTTGTCCTTGCTTCATCCAGGGACTCGGTGTCGCTGGAGCAGCTTGCTGCACTCGCTGATCGCATCCTTGAGGTCTACGTTCCTCCGGTCAACGTTGTGACTACACCGGCTCCCTCCTCGTCTGGGGAACTTGCTGAGCTGCTCCTACACCACTCAGCAGGGAAACGAACACACCAGGGGATAGGCGCGGCACTTCCAGCTGGTACCCAACATGGCCGCTTGTTCTTCATCAATGACTTTCCACAAACGGAAATTCCTAGTAGACACTGGGGCAGCTGTAAGCATTTTTCCACCCAACGCAGTCGAAAGGAAACACCCGTCTACGTTTTCACTCAGGCCGCAAATGGTACCAGCATATTACCTACTTATGGACAAAAGTCGGTAACATTCAACATCGGACTCAGACGCAAATCTCTGGATTTTCTTCCTGGCCGACACACCAACACCAATACTGGGTGCAGACTTTTTGCATCACTACAAACTCCTTGTAGATGTTTCGCGACGTAGGCTTATTGACACCACTATACTAGCCTCTCGGTTACTGGAATAGCGGCGCCAGAAATGCCCGTCAGCCCTATATTGGTCCAGCCATCCAACCCAAGCAGGTACGACAAAGTTCTCCGTGAATTTCCACAGATCACTCAACCGACAGGCAAATATGCACCTGTGCTGCATGACATCACGCATTGCATAGTTACCACAGGACCACCAGTCACAGCTCGTCCCCGGCGTCTAGCGTTTTCAGCAAGATCGACTTGGTACGTGCATACATGTACCACCAGATACCGGTCGATCCTTCAGATGTGCAGAAAACCGCAATCATTACCCCTTTCGGTCTCTACGAGTTCGTTCGCATGCCGTTCGGATTACAAAACGCAGCCCAGACCTTCCAACGTTTCATGGACAAGGTCGTCCGCGGACTCTCATTCGTGTATGTTTACATGGATGACATACTCGTTGCCAGCAAGTCGCCAGAGCAGCATGAGGAACATCTCCGTCTTCTCTTCGACCGGTTACAGCACTATGGAATTGTGACCAATACCAGCAAATGCACCTTTGGAGTGTCAGAGCTACAATTCCTCGGACACCATGTAGACAAGCAGGGTATTCGTCCGCTCGCAGACAAGGTCTCCGCGATACAGGACTTCCCGCAACCCACTTCACTGAAGAAGTTAAGAGGTTTCCTCGGTCTAGTAAACTTCTTCAGGAGATTCATCCCCAACTGTGCCCGCATCCTTGCCCCACTGAATGACCTCCTCGCAACTCACAACAACCAGCCTCGCAAGCCACTTACTTGGGATCCTCGTCACCAACAGGCCTTCCAAGACATCAAGGCAGCCCTATCCCGTGCTACGCTGCTCGTTCACCCCGACACAACCCTGCCGTTAATAAGCGTCTCAGTTGATGCATCCGACACTGCAGTTGGCGGGGTCCTTCAGCAAGGTAATCCGGGAGAGTCGCAACCCATTGCTTTCTTCTCCCAGAAGCTGACAGCAACCGAGTCACGATATAGTGCTTTTGGTCGAGAGTTCCTCGCAATGTACCTGACTATACGACACATGCTTGAGGGTCGTCGGTTCTGTGTCTTCACTGACCACAAACCACTCACTCATGCTCTGCATTCCAGGCCTGACCGACACTCTCCTCGTGAGATCCGTCATCTGGACTACATATCGCAGTACACCTCAGACATCCGCCACATCAAGGGCACCGATAATGTACTAGTCGCTGATGCACTGTCCCGACCCGATGTCGCTGCGATCTTCCAGGACACAACACTCGATTTCAGCCAGATTGCAGCAGACCAGGAGGATGAAGAGATTGCAGGCTTGCAAAACTCCACTTCCAGCCTCGTCCTAAAGGACCTCCCCCTTCCAACTGCCAATGGCACTATACTTTGCGATGTTTCCACTGGGAACCCACGCCCAGTCGTGCCTACAGGACACAGACGGCCTGTTTTCAATGCCATTCATGGCTTATCCCACCCTGGTGCCAAGGCTACAGAGAAGCTCATCACAGCTCGTTACGTCTGGCCAGACGGTCAAGCGCGATGTACGCGAATGGGCTCGTGAGTGCTTTCCTTGTCAACGGTCAAAAAATTCATCGTCATACGAAAGCACCGTTGGGCACGTTCCAGATGCCTGATGCCCGTTTCCAACACGTCCATATTGACCTGGTTGGACCGATCCCATCATCCAATGGTTTCTCATACCTGCAGCTTACCTGCATCGATCGATTCACACGGTGGCCGGAGGTAATCCCTATCAGTGACATCACAGCCGAGTCAGTAGCCAAAGCATTCGTAGACAGATGGATCTCTGTTTTCGGAACGCCATCATCCATCACTACAGACAGGGGACGTCAATTCGAGTCAGCACTGTTCACATCCCTCACCAAACTTCTTGGCAGTACTCGCATTCGAACCACCTCTTAGCACCCACAGTCCAACGGTGTGGTAGAACGTCAGCTCAAGGCATCTCTGAAGTCTCATCTCGACCCATCTCGATGGACTGAGTAAATATATACCCATCTCACTGCTGGGAATTCGTGCTACGGTCAAGTCTGACATCGGTTGCTCTCCTGCTGAACTGGTTTACGGCACTACAATGCGTTTTCCGGGCCAGTTTGTTGACCCTGCCAAGGATACCACTCTGCTTGATTGCAGCTCATTCGTAGATCGACTACAACATCACATGGCTCAACTTTCACCAGCAAGGACACGCGTCACAGGCACTGCTGTTCACATCCCGAAAGATCTGCAGTCGTGTACACATGTGTATGTCCGCTGTGATGCCGTCCGTAAGCCCTTGCAGCCCCCTTACAACGAACCTTTCCTTGTACTCGGCCGCAAAGACAAACATTTCACCTTGTCTATTTCCAACAAGCGTGAGCAAGTCAGCATTGATCGTCTCAAGGTGGCTTTAATTACACAGAAGCTACAATTTCCGATGAGAGTACAACCACCTCTAACTCCTCCGGCACTCGCCAAGTCGTACAGGATGTTCCTGCACATGCTAACACTTCTTCACCACCACGAGCACCACCTTCAGAACTTCCAGTGACACTTCAACTCCCAGCATCACCTCAAACACCACCCGTCACCAGGACAACAAAGTCAGGGCGTCATGTCCGTTGGCCTAAGCGTTATGTGGAAGTTATTGACATTGGCTGAACCTCACTTTTTTTTTCTATCGCTGGTTCATTCCCTTTTACCCATTTCACCATCTGGGAGGGGGCTAATGTGGTGCCCTTTTCAACTTTGACCTTATGCTAATGAGCGTGCTATCTTTTTCTTCTCGTGTCACATCGCGGTGAAAGTCATTCACAGTTATCGGAACTTTCTCCGTGATTTATTCCAGCTCGGAACTTGCTGAAAGTATCAGCATTTGTACAGTTGTATCCAGTTGTTATTGTACTTTATTTTGGATCGTGCAGTTGACGATCTTTGAGCGAACTCGCCTCGTTTGAGGGAGACTTCTTCTCGCGAAATCGTGAAGCACTTTCGCGGGCCAACTCGCCCCCACGGACTCCGCGTGTGCTCGCCCCCATTGGATAGCTATACACGCGTATTACCTGGAGTGCTTCGACTTCGTCGTCGGTGTCTATAAGACGAACTATAGGGTGAATTGTTACGCTCTTATTTATGTAGCTATAACCCCTACAAATCCTTTTAAATATGACATGATAAATGCTCCAGAGAGTTTAAATTGGGTGACAAGGAAGCAATTTTAGCAGTAATAAAATTTTCTTTTGTAGTAAGATTTTGTTGAAAACAATTTTTATGCCGTGCTTCATTGACTTAGTACACTCATACATTGTACGCAAAACAACAATGCACCGTGCGGCATGACCATGCACTAGCGGGGCGGCCGCCGCAGACGACCGGCGGCATATACCGGCGCGGCACGGTGTATACTGTTCGGGAGTATGAATTGAATATTCAGGTTTTTTGGCTGCTGTTAGTTGCCGGCATGCAAACTATACTGCACATAGACTTGATGTCAAGTCTGTAACTAGACCCGTTGTTTCGTAAACGGCAGCAGCGTAGTCGTGAATGGACTGGGAACAGCTCTAATTCTTATTCTTATTATTATTCCATTTATTTACCCAGGGTGTGCCCAAACAGTTTACAAAAACTGGTTTCCATTGGGGCCCTGCAAACACACACAGAACAAATATACTAAATTGAACAACTTCATAATAACAAACTGGAATAAGATACATTTGTACAACAACTACAACATAAAAAAACTAATGGTTACAGAAGAACAACGTCACAAGTAATTATTATACATGCATGCGACACTAAAATCTACGCTAATTACGGGAAGGGCGAAAAACCCGCAAAAACTCTTTTTAAGAGAAAACAAAAATTTAAAAAATGGGAAAATTCCCCTCCGGCTCAAATTAAAGTTTGATTTTATGGCAACCAAGTCATACGACTCCGTAAATTAGCATTTCTCACTTGAGGTTAATCATGTGAATATTATGTGTATGTTTGGCGAAGTGCCGATTTGAATGAGCTCAAAGAAGACATAGTTCTAAGGTGAGCACTAAGGCTGTTCCAAATTGCGGCGCCAGTTACAGCAAAACTCGAGGCGTAAGACCCCTTTCGTGCAAAGGGAATTTTCAGTGTCTTTTCGGCAGATTGACGAGTTTCTCGAGTTTGTACGTAAGGTGTAAATAGACTTGCCATATACTGCGGGGCCAAGGAATTGATGCTTTTAAAGACAAATATAGCTTTCTTGTATTTAACTCTCTCTGGATATGCAAGCCAGTCGAGCTTTTTAAACATGTCAGCTGATGGCGTTAGGAAATCGCATTTCAGTATTATTCTGGCTGCACGTTTGAGGCATTTGTTCAAGACATTGTTATGAGATGCGTAACGGTCACCCCATACTGTGCAACAATAATCTAGACTAGGCATGACTAAGCTTAACATAAGGGTGTTCATGTGCTGTTGAGTTACACAGTCGCGAATTCTTTTTAACATAGCTAATTTCGAGAAAACTGTCTTCTTTACATATTCGACATGTTGGTTCCAACTTAAGGTTTCGTCAATAATAACACCCAAGCATTTAAACGATTTAACGTTATGCACTTGATCATTATTAATGTGTACTCTGAGCTCATGCGCGCTTATCTTTTTCTTTGAGCCAATTAGCATACATTTAGTTTTACTGGCATTAATTTTGATTTTATTTTTAACGGACCACAGATGAATCATGTCTAATGACTTGTTAAGGCTAGTTTCAATTTCGACAATGCTTTCGGAACTGCAAGTTAGTGTAGAGTCATCGGCATACATATATAGCTTATCGGATACATAAAGAGGCAGGTCATATGTATATACAAGAAACAATAATGGGCCCAGAATTGATCCTTGTGGTACACCGACACTTATAGGCAAGGATTTTGATATATGTTTACTAATATTAACGGTTTGACTGCGATCACTGAGATAAGACTTAAACCAGTTTATTACCGAAATCGACATGTTCAGCTTTTCTAATTTTTCTAAAAGAATTTTATGGTCAACGCAGTCAAATGCCTTACTGAAATCTAGGAAAACTGTTCCGGTCATTCTCCCGTGATCCATAGCTTGAAGACACTCGTTTGTTAAATCGTTTAGTGTACTTTCTGTCGAGTGCAAAGGCCGAAATCCAGATTGACAGACAGGAATGAAATTATTTTCATCAAGGTACGAGTACATGTTCGAGTGTATCCATCTTTCTAGGATTTTAGAGATAATCGGCAAGATTGATATAGGTCGGTAATTACATGCGTTGCACTTATCGCCTCCTTTATGAATAGGTGTAACTGAAGCATGTTTCCATGCCTTGAGATACTGTTCATTTATTATGGAGAGGTTAAATATATGCGTTAAAGACTTAGTAATAAAAGGTGCAGCCATTTTAATCATATTAACGCTAATACCATCTGGGCCTGTTGCTTTCCCAACCGACAAAGATGCAATTTGCTTTTTGACAAACTCTTCTGGGATACTAGGGAGAGAACAATGTTCGTAATCTGGTGAAGAAACAAGAGAATGGTCGTGAGAATCATCGGCCTCATTTGAACTTGTGTGATTCTCAGCGGCCATACGTACACCAATTGTTGAAAAATATTCATTGAAATTATTTGCGATGTCGGTAGGGTCATCAACATATTCTCCGTTTGAGGAGATGATTGAACTCGGGACACATTTTTGTTTATTGGGAAGGACTTCTTTAAGTTTCTTCCACAAGAGTGATGAGTTATCCTTATTTTCATCAATTGCCGAAGTGAAATATTCGCTTTTCTTTTGTCTAACTTTGTTAGTAACATAATTTCTTAACTTTTTGTACATATCCCAATTTTCCGATGAGCGCGACTTTTTAGCTACACTATGTGCACGATCTCGTTGGCGCATTAGTTGGAGAAATTCTCCATCAAGCCATGGTATGGTGCCGCTTCGAGCACGCTTGGACTTGATTGGAGCATGGTGGTTAATAACAGCCATAAAAATCGAGTGCCAGATAAACCACGCTTCGTCAACATGTTGACAGTTTAGAACATACTCCCATGGAGCATTGCGGAGGTCATTGTGAAACGTTTCGGTATCAATATCCTTCAGGCGTCGAAAATTAATTAAACGACACCCTTTGCGGGGCGTTTTCCAATTATGTATGCTGTAAATAAGAAAATGATCACTTATGAGGGTTTGCAACACTCCGCATGCGCTAACAAGATCGGGATGCGTACTAAAAATCAGATCAATAGTTGTTTGGGTGAACTGCGTGACTCGAGTTGGTTCTTGTATTAACTGCTCCATTTGGAAGAGATTCATGCAAGAGAGTATAGGATTGGGTGCATTAACATCCGCTGCATAACTGTTAAAGTCACCGAGTACAATCATTTCTTTAAATTCACAGGACGCCTTTTCAGTAATATCGGTTAGGTTATCTAAAAACTCGACAGTACTCGATGGTGGTCTATAAACAGAACTCATAAGTACTGGCTGTCTTTGCTTACACCTAATTTCGACCCAAATACATTCGACATTATCATGTTCAAGATCACATCGGCGAGTAAAATTTAGCGTGTCTCTAATATACATGGCTACCCCGCCACCGTGGCGATTTGTCTTTTCTAACAATAGAATACCCAGGCAGTGCGATCTCGCCGTCAGAAATCGTGCCGTCACAGAAAGTTTCATTTAGACACATAACATCAAATGGTTTTCTTGAGAGCAGTATCTTAAATTGGTCAAATTTGTTGATGATACTTCTTACGTTAAGGTGAGCATAAGAAAAGTCCCCGTCGCTATGACTATGTATGATACCATCTTTTAGGCTTACATTTGACCCCTGCTTTGTGGATTTAGAAGTTGTCTGACCTCCTGGAGATACTGTATCCATTCCTGGTTCGGAGTGCGGGGGTGAGGGACTCTCATCCTGTGATGTGGGGTGTATGGGTGGTGTGGGATGTATGGGTGGTTCCGGGTGGGTTGACGTTGTGTCTGCGGACGGTACTGGTTTGCCTTCCGAAAATCCATTCGTGTATTTTCCGTAGCCGGTTTCTTGAGGGCGTCGGAATACAACCCCCCGTCGACAGCATGTGGCCGTTTCGGTGGTCCGTAGATGTGCCGAATGATGTTTTTGGCGAGAATACACACACCCTGGGAATTCAGATGTACGCCGTCTGTCACAAGATGGTTCGGCGTTATCCCCCCATTGTCGATGAACCCCCATTTGTTACACTCCGCGGTGCGTTTTAGCATGTTATTCGCATCGTCGACGGCCTTACGCCTAGATTCTGACGCGACTCCACTGTGGATAATTGATGAAATCGTCACTTTCTTTGGCTGAAGCGCTTCCCCGAGAGACGTAATTTTGGCAGTCATGGTGTTGGCGTCGTCCGTTGTGTTGTTGGAACCGACGTGGAGTATTACCTCCGATACGCCGTATTTAGACGATAACTGCTTAGCCTCATGAGTAACAGTTTCAATCTTTGCGCCTCGCATTGTTTGGCAAACTACCTTTGATTTCTTGCTTAGTTTCCTAGGTTGCAGGTGTTTGATCATGGAGTCACCGATGATAAGAATGTCCGCAGACGCAGTGGGGGTCGGTGGCTCTGTCTTTTTGCGATGCTGTTCCTTGTGTCTCTCGCGGTACTTCTTTAGCTGTTCTTCATGGGACACCTTACTTTTCGCTGCGCCCGATTTCTCCTTGGATGCCGATGTGTTCGTTGTTTGTTTCGGACTCGGTGTTTTCCGGGACTTTTAGCGTTCAGGATGTCGAAATACGTGTCGATCAATTCCTCTGCTTCAACAATCGAATCACTTGCGTTGTTATTGTCTTCAACCACGTCCTGTGTATCCAGTGCCGAAAAGCGGTTGCTTGTGGCCACTGGTGAATAATTCGGGCCTTTGTGCGCGCGGGGCTTAGCAAGGTTCCGGCCCGGTGGGCACGAATACACCTCACTACGGGCATCGTCTCCGGTAGAATGGCTCATTAGCATATCAATAGTGCAATGGAGGTCTTCGCGTTCCTTCTCCAACATGTCGATCTTCTCCTTCACAAACGAAAAAGAATTAGAAATATGATTAGACATTGCTAAAAATTGATCAGAAAATTTACCATCGAGCGCGTTGAGATCGTTGTGTAACCTATTTACAGCCTCCAAAACGGCATCTAGGGTGGCCGGCTGTGCTGTCATGGCGTCCACGCGATCAGGCTGAGGGAGAGATTGTTTGGCCTTGGGTGCGCTGGTCGAACTAAGGCAGCACCTAGGAAAATGTTTCCTATGACCAAACACATAAAGGCATAGTTCCCTAATATCATCAGCTGCAGTATCCTTAGATCTGCGAGCTTTAAGGTTACAAGATGAAATGGTACTTATCTTTTCATTTGATGACTCCGTTGATGTTTCGCCGCCATCTTGAACCTTCAGTAGCTTCTCCATAGCACACTCAAAAATCAATTTCGTGGCTTGTAAAAGTTCGTCCAGGGCAAACTCACTGGTTAGAATTGTCTTGATAGGAACGGATGGACGATCCTTTAGTTTTAGGATGATTTTCTTCAGACTGGGGTCGACTTTTCGCAAAACAATTGGAGATCCAGTGTCACACACGTCCGTCATGTTCGAAGCTCTAGTTACAGACTTGAGAAACATGTTTCTGTTTTGTACACGGTCTATGGAGATTGCTACCAGAATTGGACGTAGAGAGCTGATTGGTCGAAACGCAGGACGACATTAATATTCATGTTACTCCTCTAAAAGGATGTGTTTTTGTGAATTTTGAATTGGGTTTCATTTCCATCAAACGCATCAGCAAGATATTTGGACCCAAAATCCACACGATCCGACGGAATTCACCCAAATTTGGTTTGAGATTGCGAACCAAGTATCTAAGTCACATAGTATAAGAAACATTCCCTCTTTGCAAAAATGTTCATGTAAGGGCCAAAAATGTCACTTTTTAGTTCCTGAGCTGTGCACAATTGGCTAATTAAGTGTGGGAAAAGTGCTATTTGGACCAAAAATCCACACGATCCGACGGAATTCACCCAAATTTGGTTTGAGATTGCGAACCAAGTATATGTAAGTCACATCATGCAAGAAAAAATTTCCTCTTTGCAGAAATGTTCACGTAAGGACAAAAAGTGTCACTTTTTAGTTCCTGAGCTGTGCACAATTGGCTAAGAGTGGAAAAGTGCTATTTGGACCGAAAATATAAACGCTCCGACGGAATTAACCCAAATTTGGTTTGAGATTGCGAACCAAGTATATGTAAGTCACATAATGCAAGAAAAATTACCTCTTTGCAAAAATGTTCATGTAATGGCCAAAAATGTCACTTTTGAGTTCCTGAGCTGTGCACAATTGGTTAAGAGTGGGAAAAGTGTTATTTGGACCCAAAATCAACACGCTCCGACGGAATTCACCCAAATTTGGTTTGAGATTGCGAACCAAGTATTTGAGTCACCTAATGCAAGACAAATTCTCTCTTTGCAAAAATGTTCATGTAATGGCCAAAAATGTCACTTTTGAGTTCCTGAGGTTGATTCTTTAACTGTTTTTGGTTTTCGTGAAAATGAGTAAAAAAGTTGCCGAGTTGGCGTCCGCCTCATATAGGTTTATATGCACATTTGGCCGTGCAATTTTGTCATCCAATCCCATAATGCATTGAGAACGTCGATAAATTAAGGTTTGGGGTCACATTGACAATGTTAATAAAATATCAAAACAATATTATGCTATTTTGATTTTCCTTGCTTGTGCACAAGCCTAAAATGACGATGCGACATAAAAATTGACCGAAACTTTATACGTATGCATGAGGTAACATTTACAACTTTGATAAAACATCCAACAATTGTAAAGTTTGAATAAATTTTACGAATCTTATGCTAAAAAGTGCCATTTTGATGGACTTTGCTTGTGCACACTAAAAGCATAAAATGCAATTTTTAATTTTTGGCCAAAAAATGATGATGCGGCATAAGAATTGACCGAAACTTTACGTATGAGGTCACATTGACAACTTTGATAAAACATCCAAAAATTGTTAAGTTTAAAATAATTTTACAAATCTTAAATAGAACTGTAACTTTCTTGCAACAAAACAACATCTAAACAAATTTTCAATTCTGATTTCGAGCAAAAAATTCAACAACTCATGCTATACTACATTTATGCAATACGATAGTGTCTGGATTTGAAAATGCACAACACACTCTAGGTATTTTTCTAGATTTCTCTAATTGCGTTTGACACCCTAGACCTAGCCTTGTCCAAAGCCGTCTCCAGGTTTTTTGGCTGCTGTTAGTTGCCGGCATGCAAACTATACTGCACATAGACTTGATGTCAAGTCTGTAACTAGACCCGGTGTTTCGTAAACGGCTGCAGCGTAGTCGTGAATGGACTGGGAACAACTCTAATCAACCTCTAGTTACAGACTTGAGAAACATGTTTCTGTTTTGTACACGGTCTATGGAGATTGCTACCAGAATTGGACGTAGAGAGCTGATTGGTCGAAACGCAGGACGACATTAATATTCATGTTACTCCTCTAAAAGGATGTGTTTTTGTGAATTTTGAATTGGGTTCATTTCCATCAAACGCATCAGCAAGCTTGAAGTGCAAATTTGTTTAGGCTAGGCTACATGTACGTATGTAAGCCTATTTGCACCACTCCTAAACGTTAGAGGGCGACGGCAACTATCAGTCAGAGATTTTAACTGGAACGCGGAGGACGTCTCTCTGTACTTCCAAATACTGAAAGCCACCCAGATCAAACTGCATGGCTTTCAAGAACAGCATTTTTCCCCCCATCAAAACCGTTGCTCAAAATGGAATCTTTAGTTTACTCATTTTACAGGAAATTGCTATTTTTGGTAAAATCTGAATCTCCACACGTTCTACATACCTCCCTGGCCGAAATACTCTCAAGACTGACGTACACACCTTCGTTTTTATCAATTTCACCATCAAATTTACATTCTGAAGTAGAACTTCAACTAATGCACGTTTTACTTCTCCACATTTCCACTCTCGGTGGCTGAAATCTGAAGTCCTGCCTGCGCTATGGCGCTCGCGTATAACGTGTCAAGCACCAGACCAGATCCAGCACGTACCATTTTTGGACGAGGGGGGATTTTTTTGAGCGTGCCACTGTGCGGTCAGTAAATGGAAGATTTACGTCAAATGACTTTACACTCGTAAAGTTGCTACGCGGGTCGCTTTGACAAAAAGCCGTTTAGTGGTAATTTGACGTAAATCTTCCATTTACTGACCGCACAGTGGCACGCTAAAACAAATCCCACCTCGTCCAAAAATGGTACGTGCTGGATCTGGTCTGGTGCTTGACACGTTATACGCGAGCGCCATAGCGCAGGCAGGACTTCAGATTTCAGCCACCGAGAGTGGAAATGTGGAGGAGTAAAACGTGCATTAGTTGAAGTTCTACTTCAGAATCATCTTCCTTTCGCAAGGGTCTTTCCTGCACTCGTACCTCGCTTGCCAAGAACCTTGCTGCATCGACTGGGTCTGAGCTGTATTGAGGAATATATATGAATATTGATTAGCCAGTGACAGTGATCGCAACTGACCAATCACGCTCAGCGCATGTTTCTCGGTCATCGCATGCAGTGCCGATAGGCCCGATGTGCACGTAGCACGTATAGCGCGACATTCAAAATGCATCATAGCCAGGACGCTGTTGCCAACAGCAAGAGCCAATCACGCGCCTCGCTCCGTTTAGTGGTAGCGTCCACTTTTACTAGGGGGTGGGGTCCAATGTTTAAATAAACAGTCATTGTAAAGGCGTTTTTTAATAGGCCTATCTTTATTCAGAGATTCTGCGTTTAGCTTTTAGCGAAATATAGTAAGTCTTCCTTCAGTTACGAACATTTATACTGCGTGCAAGATAGAATGATATACATGTACATCAAAAGATCTCCCCCACACAAATTGTGGTAATTGCGGCTACGATGTCGCGAGATAAACAACACGCGAGATGATTGTTCGAAACGGCTCATTAAAAGGTCAAAAGATACAGGTCAAAAGATATCTTGTCTCTCATTGGTTGAACAGCCCTAGGCCTGTAATACAGCTCAGACCCAGTCGATGCAGCAAGGTTCTTGGCAAGCGAGGTACGAGTGCAGGAAAGACCCTTGCGAAAGGAAGATGCTTCAGAATGTAAATTTGATGGTGAAATTGATAAAAACGAAGGTGTGTACGTCAGTCTTGAGAGTATTTCGGCCAGGGAGGTATGTAGAACGTGTGGAGATTCAGATTTTACCAAAAATAGCAATTTCCTGTAAAATGAGTAAACTAAAGATTCCATTTTGAGCAACGGTTTTGATGGGGGAAAAAATGCTGTTCTTGAAAGCCATGCAGTTTGATCATGGTGGCTTTCAGTATTTGGAAGTAGTCTCTCTGTAGGTCTCCGGGAATTTGGAACAGCAGCCACCGGGAAATCTAAAGGGCGTAACCGATAAGTTTTAGTATAGTAATGATTGTGGTGTTTTTTAAAAAAAGAAAATGTCTGGATAATATTAGTGAGATATTTTGGAAATTGTGTGAGGTTTTATTGAATTTTCGGTGCCGATATCGGTTTTGTAGAACGTTGGTGAGGGTCGCTTTTACCGTAGCACCAAACCACGGTCTCTGCCCTTTTGTTTTATTTCCCGGTCTTGATTTCGCTACGGGAAAATGTCGGTTAATCGTGTGGTTTTTCATGCGGCTTTGGGTATTATTATGCACGTTATTGGTTGGAAAATTGCATGCAATTCGTGCAGGTCTGTTGGGAATGCACCCCCTTTGTTCTTCGCGTTGTTTTCCTGCATTCCGCTCTAAAAAAATTGCATACCAATGGGGTGCACAATTGCGGTGCATTCGAAATCGTGGCACGTACGTAGCGCTTACAGATCATGGCTTTGACGAACTCGGCACTACACGGCAAGTGAGAGAATCGTCAATGGTGGTGAGTACGGTAAAAATGAGGAGTTTGCCCTGTCAAGACTATTTTTGTAAAGGTGTCCCTTTCAGTGCTGAAACCCCTGTTCCGCACCAATTTTGCCTTGTTATGGGGTTTCCTCTTTTCTGCCTAATGGGAAAATTAGTGTTGGCATTGGAGTAAAATCTTACCATGTTGCAGTTATATTTGCAGTTGTTTTTTTAGTTTGTTTGTATCTCGGGAAGAATTTTTCATTTGACCGCGGCATGTTTTAACATGCGGTCGTAACAAGGCAGATTCGAGGCGGTCACGTGTAAAATTATTTCCCCTGTTTCATCCGCTGATTTGATTTCTAGACACCAATTAATGATACAAGTAATTGGGCAAGAATTGAGAAGTTGGCCATGGCCTCAGGCCCTGTGAACAGACATTTGGGACGGGCTGAAATGTCAAGGTGTTTTATCCAAAATCAAATGTTCCCTCTCGAACATTGACCTTTCTTTCAATCCTTCACTTTCAAAATAATAAATGCTTGATGAGTCATTTTAAAGAAATGTCTGAGCAACTTCTCAAACTCTTACTGTGAGTTTGCTCAATTAAATGCTCGTCCATACTCGGCTCGTCGCATGTTTACATTTGACTGAGACTTCCCTTGCCTCTCAAAGGTTTGGTTTTCGCCATATTAACTGGAGGCGGTCATTCGTTACGCATCAAATGTTCCTCTTCTCAAAATTCAGTTTTAAAAGGGAATTGCGAAATGGCCAAAGGCCTCGTTAAATGTTTCAAACTGAAAAATCACCGTATTTGTCCTAACTAGGTATGGACATTTCACGGAAAGTGCCGTTAATATATATATTCTGCAGCAGAGTCTGTCAGAACAATTTTCATCGCGTTGTGAGATTACATGTAGTTGGAAGGATTTCCTTTGAAAATAGGCCTATATATGGCGATATATAAGGTTATGTTAACGCAGATGTATTGGGCCCGTTCTTGGGGTACAAGTGAGTTTAAGGAGGTGACTAATGGGTGGCCAATAGTAATTCAATTTTGAGTGCAATCGTGAGTGGTCCTATGCGATGTAGGTTAAAACGGAGCATAAATGAAATGAGTAGCCCTATTTCAGTTGAAATAGTATCAAGCCGTAGACCGTACATACGTAACCCCGACAACATACCGTAAGGGGTAATTAGTGAGTACGATGGGGACAGTTCGTGAAATGACCGTAAATACTGGAATAATGTAAACATTTTGCGGATTTCCTGTAAATGCATTTACACGCAACCGTTAATTGTGGCAGAAGCGTGGCAACTTTCGGTCATTTATTTACATAGCAGGATTAGTGTCGTATTTTGGGCGAAATAGGCCTAAATAGTTTGAGCCGATTATGTAAGTAGTTTCAGCCGAAACAGTAATTTGAGGCAAGTTGATGTTGTATGATTTCATGCAAGTTTTCTACTTTACCGATGCAGATTCCCATATTCGGAGTCTCGCCCTACCCATGACACTGGATTATACGTCCATCACCCTGCATGAAGAGACAAGATAGAGGGCTTTTTCTCGAGCGGTGACACAGGGTGACAATTAGGCGTCAAAGTGTGGCAGGTCCAGAACATACTGGGTGCTTACTCGGCCTTAGTGTCGAAAAGAAAATACAAAGTGTTTTGTGTGAGTATGTTGAGTTATTCCACAGTGGTTTTTTTGCGCAACGTACCTCAGCGCAGGTTCCTTAGCAGGGGTATGTCCCAAGTCCCCGTGGTCATGCCTTTTGGTTTAGTTTGGGTATTTGGTACCAAGGAAAGGCCCCGAAATACGGTTAATTCATATAAATGTGTTTTAGACAATATATTGAGCCCCATTGATTTTAAGTGCCAAATTAAAGTGACCTACCTGGTTATCGAATTATTGTGTTTTGATTTTAAACAGAGAATATCTTAGGTCTTGTATTTAAAAAAAAATAAAATAAATTAAACTTACAGGATAATTACCGTGTGGTACACATGCATTTTGATATCATCGCAAAATGTTCAGCCCGCAAGGAAGCATGTTTCATAAGTACTATCGAGGACGGGGGTCTCGGTTTTCTTTTCGGTGGTGAAATTTGCAAAGTGGCGCGTGACAGTTGGTGTCAGCCGCCAGGGAGAGAGATCTGCTACGGTACCTGACAGTGCAGTGGTGTTTTAAGGTTGAATATCAGGCGGTGTTCGTATTCGCGCGTCAATCGTGGAGGACGGCGACAAGTTAGCATTTCAGCTCGTCAACCGCCCCTATGGCCATGCATTACCAGAGCGTGTTTTCACATCCTAAGGTGTCTAGTAGCCATGTAACATGTTTGCGCGGCAATATTCATAATTCGTTTGCATCATGGCTAGGAACGTTGTTGCCTTGGCGAGAGCTGGTCACGGTGATCGGCGCACCGCGCTCGTTTAGTGGTAGCGTACATTTTGTTTTACCAGGGATCTGTTTTGAAGAACAGTCGCAGCATTTTCATATTGAATATCCTTGGTCGGATGAGCTGCGGTTGATTTTAGTGAAATGTAGTGGTCGCGAACACTTGTACTGCGTATATAAGTGTTCTCCCATAGGAATTGTGGGAGTTTTCAGCTGCGATTTAAAATAAATCTTTTGATAAATTTCGGACCAACGGAGAGGTTAGTGTTATTGTATGTGTGTCCCATTTAGAAATTGAGTTATACTGGTAGGATTACTGCTTGAGGCAATCTATTCGCAGGGGCAATTTCATGAAAATGTGACAAGGGTTGGTGAGGCCCCGTATCCGGTTCTGGTGTCGGGCTCCGTAGCCAGTGGTGTACATGTAAGTAACCAACAGGACGGTCCGTCCCCGGCTGCCTCTGACTGTCACGGTTTGTGAACCGACCAGTCTTGTTACCGACGTGATATAAAGTCACCGACTCGCAATACTCGGGTGAAAACTTGGGGTTGCAGGTTCGAGAACCGTCTGGGGGCCTGTGCCTTAGAACAGGGCGCTTTAGCGCGTGTGCTCCATCCTTCGGATGGGATGCGCAGCTGTTGGTCTTGTGTGTTAAGAAACGCACTTTGGTGATCCCAGAGCATTATTTGGCGAATTCAAGTGGCGGACGCTTGTATAGCACATGTCTGCACTGGGATGCTCCAGGTGCTGTTGCCTTTAGCGTTGTCGCTGCCAAGAGGAGATCACCGGTACCATTTCGCTTCAGCCAGGGCCCAGTTTCATGGAGCTGTTTGAGCGCTGGCTGAGGGCGTGTGCTTGCTGTGGCAGAAAGTTTGTCCTAACGTGGGGCCCTTTTTGCAACCGCGGCGTGCTTGAGTGTGCGCGCGCTTGGGAACCGTCAAAGTCTTTTGTTGCGTTGATAGTTTTAGCGCGGATTTCAAATAGGGGAAGAAACCTTAAGATTCCCAAATGGTGAGACTGACACCCGAGTGGTTATCTGGAATATGTATGGTAAACCCCAAATTTGAAAAGCAACAGATGGTTTCACATGTCGTATACATGTAATTGATGTTTTAGGCACAACCGTCGCGCACCACGGTGGCATCTCATGGCCTAGGTCTAAGGCCTTAAGAATTTGTCCCTTTTAGCATTGCGCGGTACACCTATTCCCGCCCTTTTGTAATAATTCGGGCTGGTTATCGGATATTTCGCAAGGGGATATCTCGTTACCAGGGCCAGTGAGTAATAAGAGCCGCAGGTTTGGCCGTGTCGAGGATAGAGACCCAGCTTTTGCCATGTGAGGGGAAGAGCCCAAGGGTTTGCCGTGTGTCTGAGGGGAAAAGCCCCAGGTTTAAAGACAGATGGATGGATTGATTAAACATTATTTTCCCACCCAGGGAAATCCAGTCTGCCTGTACCACAGATTTGAAATATTACACTATGTATTTGTAATACACACTATCATAAAGGAAAATTACTCAAATTGCTTATTAGCCGCGTGAGAGAAAAAGCCCTAGGCTATGGTTGGCCGTGTGAGGGGGAAAAAGCCCCATGTTTGGCCGTGTGAGGGAAAAAGCCCAAGGCTATGGTTGGCCGTGTGAGGGAAAAAAGCCCCATTGTTGGCCGTGTGAGGGGAAAATTCCCATATTTGGCCGTGTGAGGGAAAAAGCCCCATGTTTAGCCGTGTGAGGGGAAAGTCCAAGGCCATGGTTGGCCGTGGGAGGGAAAAAAGCCCCATGTTTGGCCGTGTGAGGAAAAAGCCCAAGGCTATGGTTGGCCGTGTGAGGGAAAAAAGCCCCATTGTTGGCCGTGTGAGGGGAAAAGCCCCATGTTTGGCCGTGTGAGGGAAAAAGCCCCATGTTTAGCCGTGTGAGGGAAAAGTCCAAGGCCATGGTTGGCCGTGGGAGGGAAAAAAAAACCATGTTTGGCCGTGTGTGGGGTAAAAAGCCCAAGGCTATGGTTGGCCGTGTGAGGGAAAAAAGCCCCATGTTTGGCCGTGTGAGGGGGTAAACCACATTTTGGCCAGTGAGAGTAAGACCTCCATGTTTAACTCGTGTTTGACGCGAGAGGAAGATCCCCGAATGGGACACGTGAGGGAAGAGCCCCAGGTTTGCCATTACGACAGAAAGCTCCAAGGGTACACAGGAATAAATTTCTGAATCCCAAATAGTCTGACGATTTCACAAGCTTACCGGTTCATACGACCGGAGTTAATCCCCGAGTGTCCATATATAGGGTCAAGTAGTTGCTGCCCTTCCTGGAGCACAGGTCAGCCCATCCCAAGTCTTTCCTTCAACGGTGCTTACAGTCGCCCCAAATATTCACCGGTGCACTTTTTACACCTTGGTGGGGTGAATTATTTTCCAGGGACACGATGCGACGGGATGACAGTGACCAGATCGATAGGAAGAGCCCCGTATGTCGTAACATGACAAATGCAGTCACCAGGTGGTGGTATTAGACAAGTTGAAGAGCCTCAAAACTGAAGTATAAGGTACAGGCTCCGGATTGTCGCAAAGAGGGAAAAGCCCAAGTGGTACATCGGTTCAGCATAACAAACATAGGGATATACACCCAGTAATTTTGAGAACACTTAGCTAACTCCGTCACCAAGTGACAGCGGGTTTAATATAAAAGTGTGAGCCAAATTTGCATTGCGAATAACCTGCGTTTTGTAGAATCCCAGCGCAACGCGTGCAATTACCCTGGGGTTTTGACTAACGGTCTCGCAGGCGAAACCGATCGGTGGCGTTGATGTCGGCAATGACGGGCTCCGCATTGGAATTAAATATACAAATACCCTCATATTGCATACAAAGCGGGAACCCCAATATAGGGGGCAGGCGTAAGAGGAAAGGCGCTGCCACTAAGCAGTGCCCAGGCGAAATACCAAGTAGCCGTGAGGGTTCGAGGTGGAAGTAGATCTCTGAATTAAGGGTTCAGAGAATTGGCTCGGCATGAAAGGGAAAACCCTGCAACGTGTTTGAGTGGCTTGACCATGCAGTTATCGAGTGGTAACATTAGTTGGGTTGGGGCTTGCAAGTACACGCACCGCAGTCAAGCAGAATCGAGCCTCGTTCCCTCTCGCGTCGCTCATTATGTTCGTGGCAATTGGAGATATAATTTTAAAAGATGGGTGAAGTATGATTTAAAAAAAAAAAAAAAACATTCACCAGCAAGAACATAACGGAGTTGCTTTGCATGTCATTTGCGGCATTTGTAGCAAATTTTGTTTGAGTCAAGCCTTCGGTTACGGTTCTCTCATAGGGGTATATAAAACTATCGTAGTGAATTAGTCGCTCCTGTCTTTGTTGCCCAGACTATAATTCTGCACCATCTTGTAACGACCCTCGACAACTCGCGGTTCGCATAGCAATTTCAATGTCCCGGGGGGTTGGGGTAGTACTGGCGTTGCAGATGCAGGTCAACCTGACCTATATCAGGTCAACTGAGAGCATCTTGTGCGTTTTAATCCACCTCAGATGTTTATATTCGATGTCTGTGGAAGATTCGAGTTCTTTGATTACACAAGTAGTGGTGTTTGTAGCTCGAAATTAACCATTCATGAAAATGTTTTGTATTGAGATTTCAATAAGTTCCAAGTGTCACCTCAGTAAAGCAGGGTCGAAAATAACATGTGCTTTTGTACATGTATAACGTAGCGGATTTGTAAGCAGAACGGCAGGCATACGGCATGATGCGTATATCCTCTCATCATTTCCAGTCAATCACGGTTAATCCGTTCGTTTAGCGGCAAATCCCTCGAAGGACCATTCATAGAACATGTTTTATTTGTCACACACCCCCTTTCCGCATCACCCTATTGCGCCCAGTTTTGCTGTTTGCGTATACATGTAGGCTAATTAACGTGATCGGGCTTTTAGGCTTGGCCAATGGATGCGAAATATGTAGTCACGGTTCAACGGTATAACAGGCGGGAGCATCCTTTTTCACAGGGCTCGAAGCTGCAAACCTTATTTGAGTTTAGTTTTAAATGCCCTTTATCGCTTTGTTTGGTTGTGCAAGTTTTGAGATCGTCTTCACGTTTCAAATTGCATATTTTAGTTTTCTAAGTACATGATTTCGGCCACTGCCTCTGGTTCGGCTGCCGCTGATCAATCTACAAGCTGTGTTGACTGCCAGCCCTCTTCCATCCTGCCTTTCCATCAATTTACCGCATACATGCACGCATCACAATTTTGGGGAAGATACATAAGCCCTACACATAAAGTATGTATTTTTTATTGTGATAGCAGAAAAGCAAGCTTTACTTATTTTTTGTTACTCCCATTGGAGTGTGATACCCCGCATCTGCTGGAAGGAAGGCGGTAGAAAGGTGCACATGCATACCCTATGGGAGTCAACGTTGTCATCATCTTCGCAAACCCGATGAGCATTGGGGTCAAGTATGTGTTTCGAGTTGATCGAGTATGGGTTTCGAGTTGATCGAGATGCGGGTGGAGGTGATATAAATGCTATGTCATCCATGTTCTGATGTGACATCATGCATGTGACAGCATGCTTCGGCAGGTGCATGTGGTTAAGCTGGCGTCGAAATTCTTGGTGGGAAAATTTCTCACATTTTAGTAAACGGTTTCTGACTTCGCTATCTATTCATTTAAGGATCGGGGTGAGGTATGGGATGAGATATGGGGTGAGTTTTAGGGTGGGGTTTAGGTTCGTGGTCCGTGGTCTACGACTCTGGGTAGGGTAGCGGGAGCAGAAGCTTTTCTTACCCAGTCCTAAATCATAGGGACTGGAGCCCGAGACGTGAATGGAGTGATGCAGATAGTATACCCTGTTTACAGTCTGCTCTTGAAGGACAAGATAAATATATAACGCTTGAATTTAAAACTAATCAAGAAAAAAATAACGTGCTTCGTGCCAAGGAGGGCACTTTGCATCACATCACAATTTTTGAAGTTGCTGTCTATTCATTTTCATTGACGATTCCGCACGTAAATTTGACATATTTTAACAAGCATAAAATAGGAACCGCTTGATGAATTTTTGCAACAAAAGTATTTTTGATATCTGTTGCAACTTGTCTGTTGTGTGAACATGGTTTTACTTCAAGTCGCTAAGCAAATGGGGCAGTTTGAATGTGCTTTTCAAACTTTCGGTCAAATCTGTCACCTTCTCAACATTTGCCAGTTTTGTATGACAAGGACCACAGATCTTCGATGGTGAGGAAATATTTGTTTGCAGGACTTTTTCTAATCTGGAGCGAAGATCTGATTTATCAAGACTGTAATATTTCTTGTAGGATAGTAACTTAAAGTCGTGTTACAAACTAAGCACGCACGCCACTTGTGGGTATTAATGCTGGCCATTTTAGCCACCAGCAACACGTTTTGAAAACCAACTAGTCGAAGAAGAATGTTACAAATGTGACCAGGCAAGCTATATGACCTGCCAGGTCCCTAGGTTCATCTACATAAAATTTACATTTCCTTATAACTGCATTCCTTTTCAGGGTAGTGCTTTGTCATGCCTCTCCGACTAGACTTACAATTGCATTTCTGAAATTCCATTGGGCTATTGTCAGAGGTTCTTCTTGTAATGTAGGCTAGGTGTGGGTCAGTCCACATTAGACCATGCTGATGTAAAGAGCTCCTGGTATTTGCTGTGATGTTTTGTACCTTCATTTAGTCACCTTCTTCAACCGTATATTGTTACATATTGCTTGGCTTGTGCAGCAAATTTGCAGACACTGTGGCGTGATACATTTAAATTTATTACGATTCCGCTTGTGCGACTAATTGCCTACAGCATACACATTGCCACGAGCAAACACCGTGGGCATTTGGCACCGGTTGTCGTCCGTCATTGGTGAGTACATGTACACATTTATGTATATATATTTAGTTATATTGTAGTGGTGTTCGTTGAGTGTATCTTGAGATTGCGGGCAAGTCTTTGGAAAGCGACCATCTATTTTCGAGTTTTTATTGACTTGGGTGTGATTTTGAGCTGCAGCCAATGATTTCGTACACGGGTTATATTTATTACAAATATGTTGTGTGTACTCTTGAGGGCGCTATTGCAGTGCATCATTTGGGATAGTAAGTTTTGCAAGTGCAGTTGCACAATCTATTTTTGTGAGTTCGTAAGTCATTTTATTTTGCAAGATCCAGATTACATGTACTAAAGTCGGATTGACTGAAAAGTACAAGGGTTTGGTGATTGAATATCTGTATTTAATAATTCTAAACATTGAATTTAAGTGTTGGTATATTGTTCAATGTTGATGGTGTTTCTATATTAGTGTGGGAGCATGCGTACATGTTTTGGTGGTTCCTCGCTGAGGGTGCCTCCTATTAAAACTTATCCATCAACAATGTACACGTACCTTATGGGGTTTTGGTATATTGGGTCTTCTGTGTAATTAAATTTAATTAGTTTAAATGTGTTTCGTACAGATGTAAGGTGGACAACTAGTTGATGTAACTACTGGACCAGTGCATCGCACATGCAATAGTGCATCGCACATGCAATAGTGCGAGTTCCTCAACGCATATATTGGTAGGAATGAAATTGAATTATGCATGTACATATCATTGAAACATTGTTTCCTTATTATAAATGCAATATCTCTAAGCAATTCTTATAGTGCAATATTCTGACAAGAATCCTTATATTTAAAATCCTGCCATCCTTGACATCATAAAATCACTTACTGTACATGCACGTGTATATTACTTACAGTATCAAACAGTATATTTTGTATTTAATGTATATTTTGTACTTAACTAGAACTTTTTCTTTTTCATACCACAGGTTCGGTGTTGACTGTCGTTTTTTTTGGTAATCTCTCTTTTGAGACCAATTAACTTTTGAAACCGTTACTCTTGGGTATAACTTAAGTAAATGAGACAGAAATACAAAAACCATATTTTGTAATATACCCCTGTTTGACTGCTACACGTCCATTGCTTTCGAGGGCTTGGAGTCCATTTAAATTTGGAAAAATATTCAAACTTATTTTTCCTACATATCCTCCCCTCGGTTACATTTTGGCGACGAGGATGGGATGTGCAGCATTGGTCATTCATAACTGGGGTAAATAGTTCATATTTAAATATAACGACAGTCAATACTTGATATACGTCAGATGGAGCGTGTGAAGAGTGACGCGAAAGGGACTCATCGTTTGTATTTCTACATCTTCTTGTACATTCATCACGTGGAGTGTCCTGTTTACTCGAGGGTGCTTTTTACGTCAGTGTTTCGACGGTGACTCGGAGTTTTGGTCGTCGATGCTAAAGTATGGTCTGTGGACATTTATATAAGGTTTTTGTATTTAAACTGAACCTGTGGCTTTTGAGTGATTGAGCACTTTTGCTAAATTGACTGTTTTGTACACATATTTTGTGCTCTGAACTACTTTATGGTTGTGGAACAATTCTAGTTGTGCTTGTGGTGCGTTGTAGATTGAAATTGTGTGTGATTTGAATATCCTTATCTGAGATTTTAAGCGGTTCGTACAGTTGATACAGACGGTGTAGTTTAATCTGGGTTTTGTTGTATTTATATATGAGTGTAAACATTATGGTAACACGGTTGTAGTTTTGTCTTGTTTTGACTGCAGGTTGGAAGATTTCACCATGTGACGGCTACGACTGGTGCCAGATTGCCCAGAGGTTGAACTGCGTTGTGCTGGTGCTGCTTACGCTCGCATCGCTTTTTGCTGCTGCTACATCAAAGTCAATAAGGTATTTGTGCATGCATTCGCTCTCTTTGAAAAACATTTTTTAAAAAGGAGCTGCGCTAGGATTGTACTAACCATCTTTCCCCATCATAAACAGCAGGTGAATTGTAAATTGTAACAATGGCTACTGGTGGTGAGGAATTATCAGTTGATAGTCTAGCTGAGGAAATAGAGAATTTAAGGAAGGAGTTTGAATCGGCTAAGTCCAAAACACCTACTTTTTTACTGATGCCGAGCCAGAGAAAGCTTTCTACTTTTTCGGGCTTGTCGGCAGGGAAATTGGAGGATTGGATTTACGACATGAAAACTGCCATAGAATCACGTCCACTTTCGAACCTCGAAAAGGTCGATTTTATTTTCCAGCATCTAAATGGGCCAGCAAAAGAGGAAGTAAAGTTTCGGGGTAAGGAGTCAGTAGAGAAGATTTTTAAAGTGCTGTGGGATGCTTATGGTAATCAGGAGACTTCTGTTCAGTTACAAAGGACTTTTTTTTAACGTAAGCAGAAAGAGGGGGAATCTTTAAGGGATTATTCACATAGTCTCCTTGAATTGTTTGATCGTGCAGCAAGGAAATCTTCTCATCTCTTGTCAAACAAAGGACAACTTTTGAACGACCAGTTTGCCGACGGTGTCTCAGATTCTATATTACGTAAACATCTAAAATGTTGTCTTCGTGACAATCTTGAAGTAGACTTCTTCAATTTGCGGGCTGAGGCTTTAGAATGGGCCGAAGAATCTAGGCGAGAGTCGAAGCCTAATGTTAGTTTGCAGACTTCTCGTGCAACTACGGAAACTTCAGCTTTGCTTGATCTTATGCAGAAACAACAACAACAGATTGACGATCTAAGGAAAAATGTTCAAGATAAAATAAAGTCGTCCTTTACGAAACCTAGCTTTAGGAATCTTACTCCTCGTTCTTGTACCTTTTGCAAGAAAGTGGGACATATTCAGAGTAACTGCTTTCAATGGAAGCTGAAACAGGCTGAAGACACCATAACTGAGTTAAAGCGAGCTGGTAATAAGCCTTCGTCTAAGGAGGGAAACTAGAACCTCTCGTTGACTGTGGTCCTCCAGACGAGAGGGAAGTTCGGGACCATCCTTTGAAATCGCCTACTGCAAGTCAAGAGACTCAGTTTGTAAACAATTTTGTTGCAGGTTGTCCTACTTTGAAAGTGCGTTTAGGCAATGTTGAGATTGACTGCTTAGTAGACACAGGATCTATGGTGTCAACAATTACTGAGGAATGTTTCCGTCATTATTTTGAACCAGTAGGTGCTGAGCTGCAATCGGATACTCTTTGTCTACGCATCACTACATCTAATGGGTTAGAGATACCTTATGTGGGTTATTTAGAGTTAGATTTGTCTTTTGACAACTTCACTCTGTCAAAAGTGGGTTTCTTAGTGGTAAAAGACTCTTGTGATCCACATAATCTTGAAGACAAGCGACGTGTACCTGGTCTTCTAGGCATGAATGTTTTGGGACCCTTAGCTGACCTGGTTGATGAGGCGACAGATTCTACATCTTCTGTTGTACGACTTTTGAAGACTCTTTTAAATTTGCAAGCAACTGAATCTGCTAGTGAATGTACATCGGTTGCTATGGTAAAACTAGCTTCAATTTCTGTCTTCCTACCACCAGAGTGTTCAGTTGTTGTAAATGCTTACGCATCTAAGGAAGTTCCGTACATGGTTGGGGTAGTGGAACCCTTAAGAAATAGTGATCACCTACCACTTGGAATTTTAGTCCCATCAACTTTGGTTGAGATTGGCAAGACGTTTCCAGTGAGGATTGACAATGTATCAACGTCGGGTGTGACCATCCATCCTAACACTCGCATTGGAGTTTTGCGTGGTGTGTCTGATGTTGTTAGTAATTCTAGGAATATAGAATTTTCTGTTTCTATTGACGAGATACATGTTAGTGAGATTGATGTTTTGCGTGATGCATCTGTGGCTTCTTCTTTCGAGGTGCCCTCTGTACATATTGACAAGAGTGACTTCGCGGGAAACGATGAACAATTAGAACAGATTAATCAATTACTATACAAACATCAGGACATTTTTGCCAAACACGATTTTGATTTCGGAGACACAGACACAATCAAACATCATATACGTACTACTCACAATGAACCGGTCGCTCAAACATTTAGACGCATACCTCCTAACCAATACAATGAAGTTAAGAGTCATATACAGCAATTGCTCGACCATAATATCATCACAGAGAGTTGTAGTCCATATGCAGCCCCTATTGTTCTTGCTCGTAAGAAAGATGGTTCTTTACGTATGTGTGTGGACTACAGGCGGTTGAATGCTGTAACCAAGCGAGATGCATTTCCTCTCCCTCGTATTTCTGAACTCATTGATGCTCCAGTTGGTGCACAGTATTTTTCATCACTTGACTTAGCCAGCGGATATCATCAAATTCGAGTTGAAGAGTCTGATCGAGAAAAAACTGCTTTTATAACACCCATGGGACTCTACGAATACACTCGTATGCCATTTGGACTTTGTAGCGCTCCTGCTACCTTTCAGAGATTGATGCAACACACCTTGGGTGACTTGATGTATCAAATGCTTTTTGTGTATTTGGATGATATCTGCGTCTACTCGAAGACTTTCGATGAGCATTTGTCACATCTGGATCTGGTGTTTAGTCGCTTAAGGCAACACAATCTTAAACTGAAGCCTTCAAAGTGTCATCTCTTCTGCAAGAAGATAGAGTACCTGGGACATGTCCTGTCACCCGAAGGAATATCGACCAATCCTGATAAAATCAAAGCTGTTAGGGACTGGCCTACTCCACGTACTGTGAAACAGTTGCGTTCATTTTTGGGCTTCGCCAGTTATTATCGGCGTTATATTCCTAATTTTGCCAGAATAGCACGTCCTTTACATGAGTTGTTTGGCAAGTGCCAAAAACAATCTTCGAAGTTTTTTCGTAGCCAATGGACTGAGCGTTGTCAACAAGCTATGGATGAGTTGAAATCCAAGTTCATCTCTACACCGATCTTGGCTTATGCTGACTTCAACCTGCCATTTGTTGTAGACATTGATGCGAGTTTGTCTGGCCTCGGTGCAGTTTTATCCCAAGTTCAGAACGGACAGGAACGGGTAATTGCCTATGCAAGTAGAGCACTTCGAACGAAGGAGCAGACAATGCAGAACTACAGTTCGATGAAACTGGAACTTTTGGGACTTAAATGGGCGGTTACTGAAAAGTTCAAAGATTACTTGTATGGTTCTTATTTCGTCGTGCGGACTGACAACAACCCACTTAGTCATTTAGCTACTGCTAAGTTAGGTGCTACTGAGCAGCGTTGGGTAGCCAATCTAGCTCCATTCAATTTTGACATTATTTACAGGCCTGGTAAAGTAAACCGTAACGCCGATGGACTTTCTCGACAATTCTCGACTGTACCTGACAGAGACCTTGTAACCTCACAGTCTGTGACGAGTTGTTATCTTCCTTTATCCTCATGTACTAGTGTACCAGTAGAGGTGCAGGTTAAAGCTTGTCAAGCTTCTGTTGATTTGGGACCAGCTCGTGTGGCTGCAGAGTTTTGTACAAGCAGAACTACTTTTCCATCTTATACTAAGGACGAGTTGGGTGAATTGCAAAAGGCTGACCCCGACATCGGTCGATTTTTAAGCCACTGGATAAGTCAAGATAACTCTTCAAATTTTAGCTTAGAAACTAGTGTTGTGAAAGGTTTGATTAGACAGTCCAAACGTCTTTCAGTTGTCGACGGTGTTCTGTATCGGGATGTCCAAGATCCAAAATTAGGGCCTTTACATCAACTTGTTTTGCTAGAAGCTCTGAAGTATAAAGTGTTGAGTAGTCTACACGACGATTTTGGACACCAGGGGGAAGAGCGTACTATGTCCTTGATTCGTCATCGGTGTTACTGGCCAAACATGTATCGTGATGTGAAGCAGTGGATTCAAAACTGTGAGCGCTGTGTTATTTCTAAGGCACCTAGACCATCTGTAAGAAACCCATTGGGTCATCTTCATGCTTCACGACCTTTGGAAGTCGTTTCCATGGATTTCACTCTTCTCGAGCCATCAACAGAACATATAGAAAATGTATTGGTCATAACAGATGCCTTTTCCAAGTTTACTGTTGCTATTCCAACTAGAGACCAAACTGCAAAGACCACTGCCAAGGTTTTGGTTCGAGAATGGTTTTCAAAGTATGGTGTGCCTCAGCGTTTACATTCCGACCAAGGTCGTCAATTTGAATCGGCTCTAATTAAAGAACTTTGTTCCATGTACAATATTTCTAAATCTCACACCACTCCGTATCATCCGCAAGGAAATCCTCATTGTGAGAGATTTAATCGTACAATGCATGATTTACTCCGAACCTTATCTGCAAAACAAAAGGCTTCCTGGCCAAAACATCTACCTGAACTTATCTTTGCTTACAATTGCACAGAACATTCGTCTACAGGTTTTTCTCCGTTCTATCTTATGTTTGGTAGAGAACCAGTTCTACCAGTAGATTTGTTGTTAGGTGAGGAGAGAACATATGAAAACAACTGGATATCTCTTCATCAACATAGAATGGAGGAGAGCTACAAACTTGCGAAAGCAAAGCTTGATAAGGAGTTGGCCAGAAGTAAAGCACACTTTGACCGTAAAGTAAACCCTAATAAGTTCAAATGTGGTGATCTTGTGTTGCTAAAGAAGCATGTCGGAGGTCGTTCCAAGATTCAAGACCATTATTCGTCCAATTTTTTTAAAATCATGGAACACCCTGATTCTTCATCTTTTGTGTACATCATTCAGTTGGCAGATGGTTCTGGTCCTCGGAAGGTTGTAAATTCTGTAAATCTTAAACTTGTACCTTCACAATTATGTCGCGGTGAGGAAGCGCTTCATGATCTTCCAACGGAGTCTACACCTAGAACTGAATCAGATTCGGAATCTGACTCTGATCCTGATATAGGTGTTGTGCTTCCACAAGTGGTTTCGGATGCAGCTTCCAGTAGTAGACCTACATTTCCTAAGAAACGATTGAGACGTTCTAAGCGCACTAGAAAAGGGTATCATCGTAATCCTTTTAGACAGCCACGTTCAGTGCTGGTAAGACGACAAATGGCCACTACTGAAGTTGTACCTCTTGTGCAATTCCTGCTTGGTTTTAACCGTCTTTTAGTCTTGTTGGGACTTCTGAGCCAGTTTGGGCCAACTCTGCACTGGAAACATGTATTTTGGTTATTAATCGTTATCTTTCTGGGAGTGACAAGCTATTTTTATCAACAGGTTCTCAGGCTAATGTGTCGAGTGCTTCAACATGCATCAAGTGCTCTACAGTATTTTGAATAGGTGGATTCAATTCTTAAATCCAGCAGTTACACTTTTGGACCAGTTTTGACTAATTTTGGTTTTTCTCGAAATGTTGAATATTACCTTGTATTGACTTCATAGGTTACTCTATATATAGATATAGGGAACACACTTTTAAAAAAAATATAAAACCTCATAAGTCATAATAAATGTAGATCTATTTGAGATAATCTCTGTCCTCTAGTGATAAACTAGGGTAGGTCATATAAACATTTCTGGACTTAGAGATTTTAGTTATTGCAATATTGTAACATCAGTGTAAATTTAGACTTGTTGAGAGGTCTCTTTCCAATGACATATTGGAGGCAAGTTCTTTTTAAAAAAATCACTGAAGTTCATAAGCAGTTTTAATGATGTGACCTTCAATAAATAGGTGGTTCATACATTGCGGGTTTTAAAACAAAATTTTTCAAAACAAATTTTCTGGGCCCGAGTGTGACCAGGCAAGCTATATGACCTGCCAGGTCCCTAGGTTCATCTACATAAAATTTACATTTCCTTATAACTGCATTCCTTTTCAGGGTAGTGCTTTGTCATGCCTCTCCTACTAGACTTACAATTGCATTTCTGAAATTCCATTGGGCTATTGTCAGAGGTTCTTCTTGTAATGTAGGCTAGGTGTGGGTCAGTCCACATTAGACCATGCTGATGTAAAGAGCTCCTGTTATTTGCTGTGATGTTTTGTACCTTCATTTAGTCACCTTCTTCAACCGTATATTGTTACATATTGCTTGGCTTGTGCAGCAAATTTGCAGACACTGTGGCGTGATACATTTAAATTTATTACGATTCCGCTTGTGCGACTAATTGCCTACAGCATACACATTGCCACGAGCAAACACCGTGGGCATTTGGCACCGGTTGTCGTCCGTCATTGGTGAGTACATGTACACATTTATGTATATATATTTAGTTATATTGTAGTGGTGTTCGTTGAGTGTATCTTGAGATTGCGGGCAAGTCTTTGGAAAGCGACCATCTATTTTCGAGTTTTTATTGACTTGGGTGTGATTTTGAGCTGCAGCCAATGATTTCGTACACGGGTTATATTTATTACAAATATGTTGTGTGTACTCTTGAGGGCGCTATTGCAGTGCATCATTTGGGATAGTAAGTTTTGCAAGTGCAGTTGCACAATCTATTTTTGTGAGTTCGTAAGTCATTTTATTTTGCAAGATCCAGATTACATGTACTAAAGTCGGATTGACTGAAAAGTACAAGGGTTTGGTGATTGAATATCTGTATTTAATAATTCTAAACATTGAATTTAAGTGTTGGTATATTGTTCAATGTTGATGGTGTTTCTATATTAGTGTGGGAGCATGCGTACATGTTTTGGTGGTTCCTCGCTGAGGGTGCCTCCTATTAAAACTTATCCATCAACAATGTACACGTACCTTATGGGGTTTTGGTATATTGGGTCTTCTGTGTAATTAAATTTAATTAGTTTAAATGTGTTTCGTACAGATGTAAGGTGGACAACTAGTTGATGTAACTACTGGACCAGTGCATCGCACATGCAATAGTGCATCGCACATGCAATAGTGCGAGTTCCTCAACGCATATATTGGTAGGAATGAAATTGAATTATGCATGTACATATCATTGAAACATTGTTTCCTTATTATAAATGCAATATCTCTAAGCAATTCTTATAGTGCAATATTCTGACAAGAATCCTTATATTTAAAATCCTGCCATCCTTGACATCATAAAATCACTTACTGTACATGCACGTGTATATTACTTACAGTATCAAACAGTATATTTTGTATTTAATGTATATTTTGTACTTAACTAGAACTTTTTCTTTTTCATACCACAGGTTCGGTGTTGACTGTCGTTTTTTTTGGTAATCTCTCTTTTGAGACCAATTAACTTTTGAAACCGTTACTCTTGGGTATAACTTAAGTAAATGAGACAGAAATACAAAAACCATATTTTGTAATATACCCCTGTTTGACTGCTACACGTCCATTGCTTTCGAGGGCTTGGAGTCCATTTAAATTTGGAAAAATATTCAAACTTATTTTTCCTACATATCCTCCCCTCGGTTACACAAACAAAAACCAAAATCAAATTACTGGCCTGCTAGCTCACATCGTTTTAATACGCGTTAGTCGAGTTTGGAAAGTTGGCAGTGCGCTCGATCCCTTTCAATTATACATAAAGCGCATCTTAGTCCGTGGTGCGTTAACTGGACTGCAGTGCCACGAAAGTTGGAAAACGATAAAGCAACATAACTATTCTGCTCAGCTTCATTTGTTTTCTGCGACGTGATAAAGGGCTGTGCGGTTTAATTTATCTATGTATTTAGCCCTTGACACAAGTAATTGGCGCAATCACATCTAAAGGGACTGATACCGAGTTAATACTTGAATATACTGTTAGAACACATTCATCAAAAGAAGCTGATACAATATCTCCCATAATCATTATAGGGGAGATCTTTTTTATGAATATTATTGTACATTTATTTGTACATCATAAATGCTCTTGACTGTAACTTAACAAACTACATTTCACTAAACGCTTAACACAGTTTCTCTAAATAACAATATTGAAGTTTTAAGACACGCAATTACCGAATCAGATAACATTACATCCCCTCTGGTAGAAGTGGACGCTGCCACGGCACGATGGACGAAATGTTATTGGCTGGTTCTATGGCAACAGCGTGATTATATATTACGCGCCATGAGGCATTAATATTGGCGCGAAAACAGGTTTCTCAAGTTTCTCAGGTACTAACAACGACTGTTGCGTGTGGAGATTATAGGCGTCAGACGGACCAAATACGACTGTCTAGAGACTTGACCTCAAGTCTATACTGCACACGGCATCAAAACGAGCCACTGTGCGATAACGACTGCCATTAGTAAACCCGCGGCGTACGGCAACACGTACACTGGCTGCGTAGTGCGTACATAACTGCGTACGGCCTGGCCTAGCTCGAAAGACAGCCTTGTCGAGTCTGTCACTTCCGGGTTTAATGTGTTTCTTTATATTTTCGGCCAGTTTTGGCCGAAAATGGGCGGGCTTTGGATATGCGGATATGCAGGGTATGAATATTTATAATTTGTCTTGAGCCAATCAGGAGCTTCATGAGTATCACGTAGTGACGCGAGCATGCATTATGCATGTAATGGCGTCCTCCATGTTATGAGAACCGTGGCATGATCGATGGACGAAAAACAACAAATATTCCCAGGTTCGTAGCATTTATATTGTGCTTGTCTGTTTACGTATTTGATTACACTTCTGGGGGACAACGGTCGTAATATGACAGCTTTCCTAAATGATTTGTGTGAGCTCTTAATACTGCCTCGGATGAACAAACCGGGGATCGCACATCATAGCGTTTTTTAAACATAGCCTGGCGTGCGTCGACCAATGAAATTTCAGCTCACGCTGGGGTGGTTTCCCTATTACTGTAATGAGTTTCGCTGGCTGAATGCAGAACCATCAAGGCGTTGGGTTTAGGACCGTGCCGATCAAGTACGTGCATGTGTGCATAGTCGTAGCGCAGCGCGTTGTGAGCCAATACGTGCAACAGATTCCGTAGCTTGTAAGCGCTTTGTTCAGTTTTATCTTCAGCGGGCCGTCTATAACTTAAAGACAAGCCCAATGCCTTGATCAAGGCTACCCTAGACCATGATATACTTATTCATAAATTAAATTATTATGGAATTAGAGGTATCCCGTTAGACTAGTTTAAATGTTGTTTATCACAGAGAAAACAACATGTTGTAGTCAATGGTCATATTTCTACTCGTACATTAACGTGTGGTGTTCCCCATAAAGGCTCTATCCTTGGACCACTTCTGTTCCTTGTACATGTATCAATGACTTTATTAAATCTTCAGATATTTTATCTTTTGTCCTTTTTGCAGACGACTCCAATTTATTATTTTGTCAAAAAACTAGTTGTATCTTATTCAATAATTCCATAAATAACTTACCAGAGGATGTTTATATTGACAATAACAGAATTAACGAGGTAAAACGTACTAAACATCTTGGTATATTTATTGATAGCAAACATTCTTGGAAAATACACGTCGATTATATATGTAAATTAGTTTCTGAAAATATTGGTATGATTAATTAACAGAATGAAGTCATCCCTTCCTTCAAATATTTGTTTGTTATTGTATAATAACCTGATCTTATCGTCTATGGAATTTTAGCATTGGGAAATGCATCTAAACAGCTTATCAAAAAGGTCTTCTTCTTACAGAAAAGAGCTGTTCGTATTATTTCACACTCTGATTATTTTAAGAATATAAAACTTTCCTTTTGACAAAATATACCAATTAAAAGGACTTCAGACATGCACTTCCCTTTGCTAGTGTTTCCATTACATTTTTCTTTCTGATGTATGCCTTTGCATTAGTATGGGTATATCATTTTGATTTCATTTGAATATGAATCCTTTGCTCATTCCCTTAACTTATTTCCATACCATGAGTACATGTATATATAACAAATCCTTTCTTTTATCTTTATAAAGGGATCCCTCCATACATGTACATCATTCTATAAATCTCTGTAAAATTATGCATTTAAATTTATGTGTACGCAGTATGGGAATAAAGTGAATTAAAATTGAATTGAAAATACATGTAAGTCTAAACTTAAACTCACATTAATGTTGCTTTGGCCAAGGTTTCTTTAGTGCTGAAATACAATTCGGTCCCCAAAATGACACAAAAATGCATAAAAGATGTATTTTATTTTTGGCAGACTCAAATCAAAAAGTCTAAGTCAAGTCATTTGAGGTTCGAGTCTTAAGTCAAGTCATTTGAGTTTCGAGTCTCAAGTCAAGTCATTTGAGGTTCGAGTCTCAAGTCAAGTCAGTAGAAATCGGGACTCGAGTCGACTCGAGTCCGAGTCATTACAACCCTGCAAACTAACTCGGCTGTTCTACTGTTTTATATTCACAGGAATAAAAAAAAACTGCAAAAAAACGTTTTTTTTCTTCAAGTGACACACATACCCTTTCACTGTATCATTTGTAAAACACGGGTCAAACTTTATAAACAAAATGACAGCTTTCCTGAATGATTTGTGGGAGCTCTTAAAGGAACACACCGGCTTACTGTTTACATAATGTAGCAATCTAGCATCCTTAACAATAATATTTCGATGGTCGTTGTGAAACGTCACGTAATTAACTAGAAATGTTTAAAATTAACACAAGAGACAAATGTTGGGCTATACTCTTTACCAGCCGTCGCGATGTATTATGTATCTGTGTTTGTAAATAAAGGTGGCGTTCGATATGGGTCGACGCGTGTTTAATTTCGATTCCTTGTTTTCCCTGACTCATCACACCTTGGATGATCCCTCAGGTCAGCGCTGACTCGAGGAAGCACATCGCACGCAACGTTTTGATGTCTGTAGCGCCCTCAATAGGCCTATGCCGTTTTTTTCGGATATTATTTATCGCCGCGAACGCGAAGCGAAGACACGAAAATCTGAGAGATTCTCTCGTCCATATCAACACCTAGAAACCCTACTTATGTAATATGTTGGCAGATTTGTGTACATTGTGTTCGTAGGACATTATTTTCCAACAAGAAGAGAAACCAACCGCGAATGGCAAAAGCAACTCGCATTTCGCGCTGGTTTGTACGGATGGAAATGCAACTAACTCACAAGACCACGTGACTTTTTGGAACCAGAATTTGGTTCCGAAAAGTCACGTGTCCTTGAATTCTTGAAAAATGCTCAAAAACGGCCAAATTTGACGGCGTCTTTTCCGGATATATCTAATGGAAAGCGCTTCAGAATAATGTAGGCCTATGGGTCTATTTCGAGCCCAAAATAGCTCAACAAAGCCGGTGTGTCCCTTTAATACTGCCTCGAATGAACAAACTGGGGATCGCAGATATCATAGCATTTTTCAAACATAACCTGTCGTGTGTCGACTAATGAAATTTCAGCTCACGCTGGGGTGGTTTCCCTATTACTGCAGTAATGAGTTCAGCTGGCTGAATGCAGAACCCAATACGTGCAACAGATGCCGTAGCTGGTAAGCGCTTTGTTTTATCTTCAGCGGGCCGTCGAGAAGACAAGCCCAACGCCTTGATCAAGGCTAGTCTAGGGTCAAACAACACAGCACGCAAGCGTTCTTGATATATTTATAAATCCGTTACCGGAATTAAGAATCGAGCGAAAGAGGGCGTTATTACATAATTTAGGTGGATTCCTAATCGCGCTGCAACAAAGGTACATCGGCCCGTCCCAGCGCCTGTATGTAGGTACAAGCGAAAATCGTGTTCGTGTGTAGAATGTGTGGACGGGAAACCTGTACGGTCTAGACTAAAACCAGTGACCTGTTTCTCTAATTCGCTTTGGCATTTAACGTTTCAGATTACCAGCAAATGTTTCGGACCCAATTACCCGGCAACTGACGTCACACGTCTTTAGTCCTTTCCGAAGAAAAAAAACCCAGCAATGTTTTTACAGAGAAGAACTGCATGAGTCTTACAAACGAGTTTGGTATTTCTGGTCGAAGTGTCACCTGATTAATTAAACATTAACTTGCATGATTTCGGGAGATGCATTATCATTTGCAGTTTACTCATAAGCTTTATTTATAGGCCTAGCTAAACAATTCAAAGTGTGTTGAAGGAAGGAGTTAGCAGCTTTACTTTCACTTTTGTTTGCTCTGCATTTAATCTTTCACTTTCAAAGTCACATGCATATCCGGTGCAGGAAATTGTGTGTGTATATAGCTCTGCTGATATATAACTGATTTAAAAATACCTATTCCCCGATCAGTCTGGAAGTTTTGTCGAAGATGGCAGGCAGTGACGAAGTGAACATGAACGGTGGCAATGTTGACGAGGAGGTGACGCCGCTTCTCCAAATGCCGTCCACTCTCATGGGTGCCGATGGCTACCCGAGGAAGATGGGCTCTTGGCCGCGACCCTTGGTGGTGGCCCTCGTCATCCTCGGTATCTGGCGGCCCGGGACGTACCAGCGTGCATGCCGTAATCGGAAATCCCAAGCCGCCGGAGAGAACCGTAGAATGGTTACGCCTCGTGTCTACCACGACCGGCAGTCGAGTTCCGACGTCAATGAGAACAGGCTAGACTCGGATGGGGCTCAACGGGGCTCTAGTAGCCGGAACAATTCGTTGGAATGGAGCTGGAGTGTCCGTAGTGATGAATGTCACTTGGACGACACGCAGTGCGACGTTTGCTCTAATAAATACGAGGTGTTGTGCGTTTCTGAAACTGTTGACACAGCTTCACCAGGTGAGTTGATTCGGCAACTCCTTTCTCTTAGAAAAGGGAAAGGGTCTGCAGGGACCGAGATTACAGCGCTAACTCGGTAATTGCTGATACATGTATTTTGGAAAACGGCAGCCACGCTATATCCCTATAGTGATACCGGGTAAGGAACTGATGTGAGATGAAATATAAAGGGAAAACTAAAGGAACTGTTTTATTTCAAACCTCATAAATCATTGCCATGTTGTGTGTGTGTGTAAATCTTAATAAATGCCATAACTATATATAGGCCTACATGTGTTTTTACGTGTAGTTATTTCTATATTGACTCAGACTAACATCACTTCATGTATTTCAGGCTTAAACAACCTATAACATATGTTCATGTACACAAGTCTGTCCTGTGAATACATGTCACTCACATTCTCTGTGTTACTGATCAGTACTTCATAACATCCAATTAGATTATACGAAACTTCTTAAAACTTCTTAATAACGAATGCCAAGTCTCATTTAAAATTGGTCTCCTTAATTAATCTATGTCTATCCTCCTACATGCACATGTAAATCCACACAGACCGTTACCACATACACTATGCGGACTTTTTTTTGTACTCGATCGTGCACTGTTACAGTAGACAATTTGGCCGAAATTGTTTTTTCTTCTCAAAAACGGAAAGCAGGATTGCGCCCTAACTTTACAATTCCCCTTATACTTTTTGTTGAAACCCCTCCCATTCCCCTCATCCTTTTTAAATTGCAAATCTACGCCTTGAATTATTGGCGGACCGCCAATCATTTGGAATATTGACAGTAATTGTTCGATAACTAAACATTGGTCGATTTGTTTGTTGAAGTCTTATTTAAAAGCGAATAACTTTTATGTTTCTAGAAAAATATAAATTAAAAAAACTTTTTATTTTTCGAGGTGCCACACCCAAAACGCAGGGACTCTATTTTTAAGTGATTATTGGCGTTTGTCCTGTTCAACGTTTTTATATGATCTGGTGGTAAACTAATTTGAGAGTGTCACTTTGAACCATAATCATGATTGCTGTTCAATCATTAATTTAAAAGAGGAATTATACTCGCCAAGAAACAAAATGCCTTGTGCCCAACAAGTGCAACTTCTAAATTATTGTAATGCAAAGAACAAGAAATATTACCCACTGAAAAACAGATACGAACCTCACAAAAAATGGCGACGCGTCGCACTATGGGCGCTGCCATTTTTTCCCGAATACTGGGTAAAAAATGACGTCTTTGCGTATACAATAATTATTAAGTCCCCCTTGAATTTTTATGGCAATACACGAAAAAGTTGTACACAAAAATGTCATTCTTTGCCCAGTACTGTTTAGACAAAATGGCGGCGCCCATTCCAAAGTTCATATCCGCTTTTCAGTATAGGTAATATCTCTTGTTCTATGCATTACAATAATGTATACGAGTTGTGTTTAGAACAAGGTTTTTTGCTTGCTGGGTATAATTCCCCTTAAAGGCCTGAGCTTGTGTAGATTTTTTTCTTCAGAAAATGGATTTCGTTCTAATCTAATCAATCATTAAATACCTTCCCAAAATACTATCCATGCACTGCAAAAACCGCAGTGTTAAATTAACACCAGTGGTGTTGTCTTATATATATACCAAGTCTGGTGTTAACATCTAACACCATCATGGGTGTTAGTTTTTATTGCTCTATTGGAATAAATGCATTATTTTTAACACCCTAGGTGTTAAAACTGTAATACTTGTGGTGTTAAAATTTAACACCAGGCTTGGTATCTATATAAGACAACACCACTGGTGTTAATTTAACACCACAGTTTTTGCAGTGTTGGAAATAAAACAGGAAATTTGCAATCTCCAATTTGGATGTGGAAACAAAACGGTTGGTGCAATCACTGCACTACTAAAGTAGTAGTAACTACTAAATTGTATTATGTCTTGACATAATACAATCTATACAAATATATGGATTTAGAGCGCGAAATTTCAAAATGGTAATGAGGAAAATATGACGCGTACGTCAAAATCTTATCACCCATAGTGGGGGTGGGGTGTGAAAAAAAAGTTATTTGGTTAAGCTCCTTTAATGAAGGTACTCTAGGGTTCGTGGTGTCTTGAGAAAGAAGATACGGCGATGTAATAAATAGTGGTTGTCTTTCCGAAATCATAGGTAATTACCGAGTAATAGCGTTTCAATTTGTTAAAGACAATAAAATGAAGCTGACGCCTTCCAGAGAAGCGGCCACTGGCATTTTATCAATTGTATATATTTTTAAGTTTATTTGATTTATTTGTTTATTTGTTGACAGCTTCAGGTGAACACATGGGGTTTGGTCATTGATATGGTAAAGATCCCTTGTTCGTTTGCCTCCGCACCATTCCGATGTAATTGAGCGGCGTGCACTGTGACTACATCATGCACGGGATTCTACCAAGCTCACGCACCTGAAGTGTTGCGCTGTGCAATGCATATACGCCTCATGATGAGGCGAGTGTCACTTCATGTTGAGGTGACTGTTACCTCATGATGAGGCGAGTGTAACCTCAGGTGTTTCATGTGCCTGGTGTGATTGGCAAAGCTTACATGGAAACACTTCGTGCGAGAGAGATGAAATGATTTTCAGTAAAAATGTTTTCACGGGCAATCACCTTGCACGTCAGGTGCAACACATGCTGCTCAGCACGCTCTGGTCACTGCTTATCGAACCTGGCTTGACCATTTAACTTTACTTTTTAAATGTACTGGCCCCACATGTGCATGAGGCTCGAGTTTAACAAATTAAACCATCACCTGATGTACATGAGGAACAGTGGTTTAATCTACTTGAGCTACTTGGGGTGCTAGTCACAAACACATCAGGTACATCATCCATAAGCAGTTACCTGCCTCATGTGTTCATGATTTTTGGACAAAAACGTGTTAGTGCACAGGTGCATGGGGTGTAGTTACTTTTTACAGTGTGTGACATTTTCTATGGCGTTGCCGAGGCACATTGAAAGTTATATTATCTTGTTCAGGGCCGATTACTCATTGAACAATACATTATTTACAGTACAAAATGTATACGACTTGTCAGCAAAGTCACCACTATTTGAATGATAGGCCTACACACATTATCTACTGTACCAACGAGAATTATATTTGTTTGGCGGAATCAAACGCTAGTGTTTATGGAACTGCAATTGAAAAGAAGTCGCCCCTTTTCGTTTTGCCTTTAAAACGCTGACGACAATACGATCACAACCGTCCAATTCTTCAACCCAGTGTTCAACCGTCTATTTTTTTTTTTTATTGTGTACCGAGTGAACTCTCCTTCTAATTGTTCCCCCATTTTGTGTCAAACATCCAAGGAATTTCCTTTCAGGTTTTAGGAGGCGAGTCGTGCGTGATCAAAAGGGAAGAGTGTGTTGGGTATGAGGCATAGCGGCGGTGGGGAGGGGGCGGCCTCCGTTGATGGCAACAGCCTATAACTCGAAATTTCTACTTTTTGAGATAAAGTCATCTTGGGGGGAATTTGGGGCGCTCTTTTCATTTCTGAAAACCTCAAGTATTCAATTTAAACATAGCACCACCTACCCCGGGCACTTTTACAACTTTTCTTGACGTTTTCTCTGGCAAAACGCATTATCTCAGAGTTGACGCGGTGTGCGTGACAATTTATTTGTTTGGCAAAAGATAGTATGTCAAAGTTAAATGGCTTTGCCGCCGCCACCCACGTAAGGTATTTTGCTGATCAAACGGTCATTTGTTGCCGTTTGCTTACAGCACTTGGCTCACCGTGTGCGGTGAAATTTTGCTGCGTTCTTTGCCTCACGAAGCCGATTTCTTTTGCCCCGCGTGGCCAAAATATCAGCGTGTGCTGGGTAGCTGAGCCAAGTGCTGAGCTAAAATTAATGTAGTTGGCCCATTATAAACCATCGCTATATTCAGATCACGTGACTAGGAATGGTTTTAATTGGCCAGCTATACATTCATTTTAGCTCGGCTCCCCGGCCGCACACGCTTAGATTTTGGCCACGCGAGGCAAAAGAAATCAAACATGCACGGCCTGGTGAGTTTACTCGGTCTCATCGTGCAGCAAAGCACATTCACAGCCAAATGCTCCAGATCTCGTACCAGGATTTTGGACTGTAAAACAACTTGGCTCAAACTAAATGCAATCCTCTTGTAAAGGGAAGTTTAGAAAAAGAATAACAGGAAACTGCAATAAAAAATGTACACAAGCGTATAGGCCTATCCGTTTCAAAGGCAAGATGTCTCATGTGTACGCGCGCCCTTTGTACAGGCATGCATGTTCTTTGTGCTGGTGAAAGTTACTGATTGCTTTGTAATTGTTTTTCAAAATTACTAGAAATACTTTTAGAATTATGCTTTTTGTTCCGCGAAGATAGCCCTTCTCCTCCAGTATATGATAAACGCAATTGACGTCATTAAAGTGTATTTCCCTGTTATATTGGCTACGTCATCGAATCGTGCGCATAACGATGCCTTTAACTTTTTACAGCCGATCGATCCCCTAAGCTAAACATGTACATGACGATCAGTTGATCAGCCCATTATCTGAGATGAATGGAAAATGGTGTATATGTTATCTCTGGACGACCACTAGCTGGGTCAAACCAGAATACTTCGTTCCACCAAGTATAGTCAAGACCTGTTTTGATACAGAAGAAAACTTAAGCATGTCCCCTGAATCAGATATAAAATGCACTTGCTGCAGGTTGGAGATATGCCAGTTGCGTTAAATGCTAAGTCGTTGTCTAGACGAGGTTTGTATATAACGCATAAATGCCCCGACACATTGCTTATCAGCAGATTACATAGAACTCGTTCAGAGGTCACTACCGCCGGGTAATGGCTTCCGCGAAAAAAGGGTCTATAGGACTATATACCCTATACCATAAGATGACTATAAACAGCGGGGTCCAAAACCCAAATAACATGACGATTTGAAGAAAGCAAACGGCACACATTATGTGCATATGGAACCAAAATGTTTTAATGACCTTATTCTTTGTTTTGTCTTGATATTATCTGCATGTGTAGCTGTGAAAACCAAGACCATTCTGTACGAGGTATTGCTGTTGATGTATTTGCTCGGCATCACTAGCCTAATGACGTACGACTTCGCCGTCTACATCAACGTGTTCTGGGGCAAGAGGCAAAGCACCCTGTTGTTGGTCTCCTACTTCACCTATCTCTTCCAAGTCTTTGTGGTACCTGTCTTCGTTCTGTTGACGCGTTTCTTGTCCTGTTTTGGCATCTTGGACCCGGAATGCATCTGGGCGGCAATCCACAACGACTTCATCTTCAAGCGTTCGCAGTACCTTCACGGGAGCTCCGCTGGAGTGACATCTTACGGTACCCTAGCCAAGTTCCTTGCTTGGCCGATCTTTAACGGCGTCCTGAGGATCTTCTACGACGACGTGTACCGGCCTGGGGGCAATGCCCATTCCATCATCAGTCACTGGTGTGCGTTGGTCTCGTACGTCATATACGGAGCTTTCTGCTGCTTGATGTACGTCGAGCGTCGCTCCTTCCAGAAGGAGTTCCGTGTGATCACGCACTTTGTAGCCAGCAACGCTCCAAAGGGCGACGCCGCAGTGGACGTGTGCCGGGATCGGTTATCAGCCGCTTACCGTCAGTACCGCGTCCTGAGGGAATTCGTTAGTATCTGGATGGCCTTCACGATGACCGTAGCCACTTGGGGTATCACTGCTCACATGACTTGGAACTACGTCATTTTCTCCTATTGCGACCCCAGCAAGGGCGACAATGTCGGCCTGCCCATGCTCAACGGCCTGGTCTGGAGCCAGAAGATTATGTTCTTCGTCTTGCCGTCGCTGGCAGTTGGTGGCCTCAACATAGACTACGTATGGATGGATTTTCGCTACATCTTGGCCAACCATCAGCGCTTTCGCTATGGCCCTTTCTGGCAACACATCAAGAAACACGTCAGTGGCATCAACTTGTTTGGCAAGGGATTGAGTGCCACAATATTCTTCTCTGTCTTAGGCTTGTACCTGGGTCTGGAGTTGAACCAGAGCTCACAGGATGTGGCCTTCTGGAATGGTCCTGGCGAGTTTAATATGAGTATTTTCTGTCGCGATCACGAACATGGCATATAAAAATAATTGGAACAACAACGGGCCATTCTTCAGTAAGTGTCTATTTTTGGCCTTTAAAATTCATGGGAAAAACGTTTTTCAAATTTATATTTTTTTTAGTGGAACATGATCATTATGTTACACAATCACTATAATTAGCATTCGGCGTAATCTTTAGGGGAGTTTTATTAAGTTTCATTAACATTAAATTTTCAGTGTTGTAGCATTTGCAAAAATCATATCCGTCACACCTTTTGTGACGGAAATGACAATATTTGAATGCCTGTGAAGCAGAGTAAATTCAAATAAGAGAGTTTAAGGTTTAATCATAGAATAAGAACCAGCGAACAGCGGGTGTTTAACAGGATACACCCAATTTAATTATCATTCTTATTTTATTGCCATTAATCGAGTAAAGAAAATGACAAAAAATCATCTTCGTCACGGTAAAAAGTGGTGGAACTGACTGACGGATATGACTACATAAAAAATATGACTACAACACTTTTATAGCACCACCCGCAGTCTGTTTGAGCATGAATACCACACATGCTTGGAAGTTTGACAATAGACCTGAAACGTAATGACGTCACGCAATGTTTACCGCGGTGCATTATGGGTGAAAAGTGGGGACGAAATCTCTGCATCTCTAGTTTGCGTGCGTTGTATGCATAGCGCCTAGCGTATTATAGTCTAGTCAATTCATGACTTGACCTAGAACTAATTGCAATAGAAATAATTCTAACATGAATCTAGGCCGCAAAATTCAATAAACAACATTAAAAATCTAATTGTTTCTTTTGAGTGGAAAGGTGTTTTTGAAGCAGTTTTTGAAGACAAACATTAAGAATTAAAATTTAGTCTGGTAACGTTCCTCAGTCTGTATGTTTCGTAATAGTGGATGCGTAGTAATACGACCACTTGCGAGCAGACGACGACGTCTCAGAAACTAGTCTGGTAACGTACTCCAACCTACATGTTTCGCGATGGTAGGTGCATGGTAATCACGACCACTTGCGAGCAGACGGCAGTGTCCAAATCAGGTGCTCGCTTAAGAAAAACGCTCTTATTTCTATGAGGATGGCCGAATTTTGGGATTTATTTTTGTAATAAGCACATTTACAACAAAAGAAGTACATGTGTTTTAAGAAAAAAATATTAAATTGAAAAAATCTAAGATATATTTTCCTTTGTTGTTTTTGACATCTGTTTATCACCATCTCCATATTATATAATTTTTCTACACAACACTGTGCTATTTTATCCACACAAGCAAACATTTACAAATATTAACAAATAAGAAGGAATAACAGTAGGGCAGTTGTTTGACCACTAACTACGAACAAAATTCCGAAATGTGAAAATAAAATGTCTGTTTCGTTTATAATGCCTCATTTTTAGCAGACGACGGGAAATATTTCGTCTGCTACGAGTAGTCGTATTTCCCGAAGCTTGTTACATAATGTGCACGGATTTCTGATAGGTAACAGACGAATTAGCGCCCTCAATGTAATGATTAAAAAACTTACAAAATTTACCGCGAATCGGAGTGAAATAAAAACCACATTTCCACTCATTAGAAAATATTAGATTTTTAGTGTACACCAGCCAGTGTTGTAATGCATTATATTGCAATTAATTCTAGGGCAGGCACAATTTTCCCGTAAATTGACCAGACTATTATGCACGTAACTTTGTGAACTTTACTAACCGCTTCGCTGGCAAAAAAACCGTCAAAAACAAAGATCGCAAATTTCTAAAATGGTTCGTGTCAACTTGTATGTGCCTGCGTGAGTTTTAAGCCCACGACGGACGCCGGAACTATGGTTTTAACTTTTAAGGCCTCAAAAGGCGGCGAAAATGGCCCTGCAATAATTGTGCAAACTAGCGATGCAGAGATTTCGTCCCCACATTTCACCCATAACGCACCGCGGTAAACATTGCGTGACGTCATTATGTCATAGGTCTATTCTGATCGTTTGCATGAGTACTTTTTTAAGATCAGAAACACAAATAAGATATGTTCTAAAACGTTCGGAGATGATGCTGAATAAAGGTACTATCGACATTTCTTCGGATGTTAGGAGTTTCACTTTTCTAAAATTGATTGTTTCTTGCCCTATACGTTCTAAGGTATGCAGTGGACTGATGCAAGTCTTATTTATGTCAGTTCTCTACTGGATATGGTGCTCCAAAATATCGTGACAGAGATGACAAAAAATGCAGGGATACGTTTTTTTACTCTTAAAATCCTAGATTTCTTACAAATGTGGTTCATTTTTAATTTTGCATTTGGAGGAAACTGACTATACTTAGCTTCTGGTATCTTTTCAAGTTGCTTACTTTAAACATATGGCAATGTGGACATTTTGCATTTGAGAGACATGATGACCGGGATATGCGTTTTCGTGGGTTTTTGAAGGTTCATCTTAAAAAAGTAAGCACCTTGTCCATCTTTTTAAAGAATTGTTCCCACTGCATATACCTACATGTAATGAGAAATGTTATATATTATTTTACCCCTTAACAATCAAATTTTCACTGTGTAGTTTTTTTTAGATATAGCATCTTAAAGTGTCGGACACGAAAATAGACACTGAAGAATGACACCACCGTGTTGTCAGTATTAACAGAGTTCTAGCTATTGGTTATGTTGTGTTGTAATAAGGTATTTTTGTATGCTGTTTAGGTTTGTATATGGTACCTTTAGTAAATGTAGTGAGCAGTGGCATCAAACCGTAGTTGAGTGTAATATTGGGTAAACTCAAAATTCACAAAAACACGTAAAATTCACTAAGACACGTATTTTTTTTCATATAACACTTTATTACCTCGTTCGATCAAATAAATGTTAGAAGTATATAAAATTTAACAATTAAACGTCTTTGATATATAGGGCCTACTAACCCTGGAAAATAAATTTCTTTGAACAAATTAAGTTGCACATAGCAATCATTGCAGGTTTCAATATACAATTACAAATTTAACGAACATTTCTCTGCCAGACTTTATTTGATTCCGATTCCTTGCCTGAACTTGCAGCAATAGTTCGAATGAAGCAAAACATACGTCAAATGAAACTATATTGATTCTATGTCTTTGTCGTTACTTAATTATATTTTCCTCTTTTGAAAGCTAAGACACGGCAAAATCAATGTTAAATAACCTTTTAAAAAACAAAAATATATATAAATAAAAAAATTAACACATAGGCCTAAACCAAACCATTTTCACTGAAATCATACACATTGCACACTTGTATATAATCATATATACAGTTGTAGTCAAAAGTTGACATACAACTGTGTTAAAACTGGTGTGCTTAAACTTGCGTTGTCACAATTTGTGTAATAGTCTTTTACTAAAGTTGTGATTTTGTGGAATTTCTCACGTGCTTGCAGTACTTAAAACATAGCTTGCACACCTTGCAATGGTTCGGGAAGTCATGTTTACCATTTTGGGTGATGATGGTAGTGGTGTACATATATGTAAACTTTTGACTTCAACTGTATATATACGAAATCATTTTGAATCCAACTATATATTGTATTGAAAATAGAAGGAAAAAACTATTGAAGATTTTATCTATAAGCATAAAGGGCAAAACCTACCCGACCAGAAAGAGAAAACGAAACAAGAGAGACTTTTTTTCAGTGGAGGGTTGTAATTTATGAATAAAAAGACAAGGCACTAAACTCTGTTGGAAATTATGTTATGTATGAAGGGATCAATAAACATGTATTTGCCTTATATTATGATTAAAAATATTAGTGAACCACGGCACATTTTTAGTAGTATAGATTGAAGTTATACGAAGTTTTGTGGTGAAGAGCACAGTTTCTGCTTTTTGATTTTTTTCACCAAACCATGTATAGTATGGCGAAAAGTTAAAAGCCTATTTCATTTGTAAAATGAAACTTTATTACAAATCCCTGGGATGACAGAATGCCATATCTGAATGCCATATCTATGTTGGTAAAGTATAACCTGCTGGATAGATGTAGCAATGCTTCAGAAAACCTTTAAAATCCATGCATGTTTTCTGTCTAAAGTGGATGCTAAAAAATGAAGGAAAGTGTTACAAATTGACTTCTCATGACACGCACAGTTGAAAATGTTATTTTCATTAGGGCACACATAAAGTACAAGACTTTTGGATGTGCCTATGGTTTGGAATCATAACACGACACAAATACCAAAACCAGGGTTTTGAGTACATTGGACCACTTAGCCTTGGCACATAATTCATCACCTCTCAGTAACGTTACAAGTGCATCACTAATAAGCTGTTTCCTTTCGAAAGGGGAGCTGGAAATTTAACTCGACGATTATAACCCCCAAAAACATAACTTGACATCGGTAATTAAAGTATTTAAAACGTACATTTCATATTAAGAATCTGATGACTTATCAAATATTTAAAAAAATAGGAAAAATCTATTTTATTGTATCTCTTTGCAATAATGTGTTATTGGGAAGAAAAACAAGGATGATGAATAAGTACTGTAAGTATTGTACAGTACTATATAGTGCTCTTATTAGAAAGATTCGACTGTACATGGTCGTTAAGTCCCCACTACAGTACACACTAGGCTTGGGCGATTTTACGCAGGAGTCGAGTAGAATCGATTCCACTTTGGGAATCGGAGTCACGATTGAAGATTTTTGAAGAATCGATTTCCAGTATGAATCGATTCCCTTTCGTCTAAATTTCCCGATTCCAGAAATTACCATGTAATTCCCAAGCAAAAACACTAAACTTCCGCAAGAGTATTTTGCCTCTGAAAATGTTTACATTATTAAAAACCTGTTTTAGGGTGGGCCGGCATCATTTCATGGACGTTTAGTGCCGCTCGGTGCCAAAAATTGGGTCACAGTTGGCATAATATGTAGGATCGTCGATGTACACGCTCAGTATAATTGAATGTTTTCCCGCGAAAAAATGGAATCGATCCTAATGGTATTGCGATTCTCTTTTGTAATCTGAGTAGACTCCGAAAATGCTGGAGTCGCCCAAGCCTAGTACACACAAGACCCTGGGTCTTAATTCAAACCTCGAGCCATGAACTGCAACAATTTTACAAAAGCATTCTTTTTAATAGTACCTATAACAAAACCCGTAATGGACTGTTGCAGATTTTCGTGAGGCCAGTAATGACGATAACAATCATTGAGTACACTATAAGTCCAGCCGCAAGTCACAGGGAAAAACATGCACAAAACACTGATATTTTTGCAGTTTATTTAAATATTTTGAAGCTTAACTAAGAAGACTTGCAGGGCCTTGCTAATAAAATTTGACATATGGTTCAATAATAAAAAAAGATTATACTCTGACCGAAAGATCGAGAAGGCTGTTGCGGCAAGGCTAACGGCACCAGCCATTGTAAGAGCTCCTGAGGCAGGGTGCGCCACTCCGCCTGTAGTGCCTTCTGAGCTCCTGGGAGGTATGCAGCTCCAGGGGTCAGCTCATCCCACACAGGTTCAATCAGGTTGAAAACCCAACAAAAGCTACATAATTTTCACAGAACCAGGAAATGTCACATTTTATTGCTCTGGGGAATCACTTTGTTCAAGCAGATTAACTTGGACCTGGAAATCACTAAAGCAGAACAGTCTTGAAACTTATTCAAGAGTGATTGGTCGATCAGTGCCCAGGCCTGTCATCCACAAGTTCACTGTATTCAACAAACATCTTAGAAGATCAGGAACTGATGTTTTAAGAAAATTGCATTTCTGTTTTGGGAGAGTATATACATTTTACATAAATGACTTGCCATTTTGTAGTTACCAAACCTGTGATGGACTGCTCACTTGTATATTGAAGTGACTGTGGAGCAGCCTTTACGAACATCAAACTGACTGGTGTAAATAATGGGACTCAGTCCCCATTCATTGCCACGATAGATCCCGAGGTAACTAAATGCATCAGGCTTGTAGAGTAGCCGACAGCGGATGCCAATTCCTCTCAACCGAGCCTCTAAAGCCATAACCGCAGCCTCGTCGGTAAAGTCTTTGTTGTAGACGCACACTAGGTGACTACGCCTCGAATCAGATTCACTGAGGGCTGAACTGACCTTGGTGGAAATGCCAAGATTCCTGGTGATGGTGGCTCGTAATATGCGCTCCCAGGTCAGATCAATGTGAGGTCCAGCATTCTTCCAAAGCATCCACTTTCCACAGAGCAAGCTATTGCCATGAGATAAAAGTAAGGATAGGACGTTTAACCATTTAGCCAGTTTTGATGAATGGTTAAACTAAGGCCAAACAAAATAAATGGTGTGTTTACGGTAACCCGACCTACCTGGAATTTTTGAGGCCAATTTTCCAAGTTAATAATTTTAAATGAGCACTATTTGCAATAATTTCCAACGAACATAGCATTTTCCACACTTGTACATGAACATGTTTAATAGTGTTAATAGTGAGTTTCAAACATTGCAAAACAACACGCAAATGCATGAACTGAAATGTAAAAAAAAAAAAATTATTTTGTTTTTAGGCCGTTACCGTAAGCGCACCATTTATTTTGTTTGGCCTAAGACATTACTTTTCGGAGATTTATATTTGTAATGACTTTGTGAAATTGTTTTTTATAAATATTTTGGGGTTGTTGTAAAATAACGATCCGCTCAAGGTTTGTGTTTGGGGGCTCAGGGGTGGTATGGCCTTTGTACAGTACATGGCACTGGTTTTTTTAAAAACATAGCCCGATTGTGTAAACCAAGAGGGCAAAAAATGAAAACGAGTCAACACACTTGTAGTTTTGTCATGAGAAATATTTGAATTTATGGGAAATGTAAAGGTCTGAGCTTAAAGGTACACACCTGCCTACTGTTGACATGATTTAGTGATGTAGCAGCATTGACAATACTTTTTTGATGGTCGTTGCGAAAAAATTTCATCAAAATATCCCGTAATTTACTAAAGAAGTGCAAAAATAACGAAAACGGTCAAAAGACGGGTTATACGCTTTACCAGCCGTTGCAACTACGCGAGAGCCTCACGACTTTGTCACAAACGATTCGCTCTTCTCCTGCTCAGGATATCTCCGATTTTCTGCTCACGATTTCACTGGACAGCCCGGACGACCGAATAGGAATTTCCGTTTTCTTTTGAGGAGTTGGCATCATGTTTTTTCTTCACGAACGTACGTGCACCGAAGCAACACGCCCTTCCGTGTGTGTGTGCACTGGGGCTATTTGCCGTGTACTGCGCGGGGCAAATGTCTACACTCCACGGTAGCCTGCCGTAGCACGCGCTCGCTCCCGTTCTCCGGACTCTCGAAACAAACAATTATGTTCGAATTTTCATACTTATGTTTAATTTTGTTTCATACCTGTATAAATAGTCTCTCTTTTGTGAATTACTTATAAATATTGGGGGGAAATCAGAGTTGAATTTGGTGCAGTTCTGCAGTAACAAACTTTTATACGGCTGGAAATACAACTAACTCACAAGACCACTTGACTTTTCGGAACCAGAATTTGGTTCCGAAAAGTCACGTGACTTTGGATTTTTCAAAAGTGCTCAAAAACGGCTAAATTTGACGGCGTCTTTTCAGGATATATCTAATCTACTCTCGAATGCGCTTCAGAATAATGTATGGGTCTATTTCGAGCCCAAAATAGCCCAACAAAGAAGGTGTGTTCCTTTAATTCATGAATGAAACAAAATTTCTTCATTTGAGTACAAACTCTTACATAACTTATAGTTGCGATATTCAACTCGTGTTTTGCCAACTACTTTAGCAATGAATGTTAATGTTAATAGCATGGTTCAGAGATTATTTATGCAAATTTTTGAGTTTCTATCACTTTTTACACTGATTTAAAAGCAAAAATAGCAAACAATTATGGTTTTTACAATTAAAAGTTTTTGTTTGGCATGGCAAAATTTGCCTGTTTTTGATCAGACTTGCTGCATGTGTACAATGGGTAATACAAAACAGTTATGTGAAAACAAATTGGGAAAAGTACATTGGCTTATAATTTTTATAATTTAGACAACTATGTTTCGGACGTTACACTATGTTAACAATGTCAGCTTTTGTCTTTTTTATGGTTTTGCATTGGTATCATTAGTCTGTTTCTAGCATATTTTCTGAAGAAAGTATGTACTGAAATGGCCCCACAAATAGTTTAGCAGTGTAAATGTATTCATTCAACTGAAATATTAGTCAGGATGTAAACTCAATCCATTCAATTTAAATCTAGTTTTCGAATGCTGCATATGTTGCACTTGATTGCACCAATCATCAAAAACCCTGAAAATGCACAGAATATGCTTTGTATGGTACAAAAGATAACTGCCATATTCTGTTTCTTTGACCTAGTTTCCTATTGGTCAAACACATTTTGCCTTGCCATTTGAAAGTGGTACAAGATATCTGGATGGGGTCAACCGTGTTACACCTCGACTAATGTGGGGTATCCACAAAATATGACGATGACCTTTGACCTTGCTCACTTCCGAAGTGGCCCAACGATCTTGATTCCTTCGCCATATACGATGACTAACAAAGGTCTTTAAGATGCGCACGTGGCTTGACCTTTGACCTCGTTTCCTATTGGTCAAACATAGTTTTCCTTGCCATTTGGAAGTGGTACAAGATATCTGCATGTGGTCAACTGTATTACACTTTGACTAGGGTGGGGTATCCAAATGGCGATGACCTTTGACCTTGCTCACATGTGTCAGATTAAAGGGGCATGTAATAACATTCAATGTTCAAAAATCGATAAAAAATCAACCATTTGACCTACGATCTTGATTCTTTCGCCATACACGATCACTAACAAAGGTCTTTAAGCTGCTCACATGCTGTGATCTTTGACCTCGTTTCCTATTGGTCAAACACAGTTTGCCTTGCCATTTGAAAGTGATACAAAATATCTGGATGAGGTCAACCGTGTTACACTTCGACTAAGGTGGGGTATCCAAGAAATAATGCTCACTTCCGGTCATGAACAAATAAAATGACAAAAAAATACTGATATAATGAAAAAAATGCAATAAAATGATAATTTGTGTTAACAATAAGATTGTGTAACGTCCGAAACAAATTTCCTGTGCTAACAAAAATTTGTTTGGTGTGAATGACCAAAATTGTATCCAGAATTGTTTTAAATATATGAACATTACATCTCATGATGATTGATTCACTTCAGATACCGTCTACTTTGAGTTATTAGCTGAAAATAGTGTTTTTTTTTCGGACGTTACAATTGTTAACGGAAAATTTGTTTTGCTGATACATGTATTACGGTAATGTAATCAGATACTGGATTAATTAATGCTGTGATAGGAAGCTGCCTTGAGAGTCTTCCAAAATAAAATAATAAATAGCTTTTGCCATTTCTATCTTATCTGATACTACAAAATTAATATTGTTTCGGACGTTACAAAAATGTTTACGGAAAATGAGATAACTTTTTCATTTGACAAAAAAAGTTTTAAACAACGTCACTACAATAACCTCATGTTACTTTATTTTTAGGCATTGAAATGGGGTAACCAATAAGTGTATTTTGACACTGATATTACATAATTAAATTGTAGTCCCATCGAGTCAAATGGGGGGTATGATTGTCATCGGAAAATGTAACGTCCGAAACACTATTTTCAATTTAACTGTTCTATCATAATAGTCCAGATAATTCAGATTACTGTGCACTTTCTTGAAGTATGACTCATAGCCATTCATTATCAATTGGAAAGAGAAAGATTGTTTTTCTCTTTTTCAACCATAACAAAATTGTCACTTTTTTTGGTTGACAAAATTCCATTAACAGTTGGGTGTTCAGCATTACCTCGCACACATAAACCAAATTTAAACCAAAATTTTGGGCAATTCTCGTTAAAGGGACACACCGGATTACTCTTCACATAATGTAGCAATCTAGCATCCTTGACAGTGATTTTTCGACGGTCGTTTTGAAAAACAATTATCAAAATGTCACGTAATTAACTAGAAATGTTTAAAATTAAAAAAAGAGACAAATGTTGGGCTATACGCTTTACCAGCCGTCGCGATGTATTATGTATCATGTGTTTGTAAATAAAGGTGGCGTTCGATATGGGTCGACACGTGTTTAACCTCGATTGGCCTTGTTTTCCCTCACTCATCACACCTTGCACGATCCCTTAGGTCAGCACTGAATCAAGGAAGCAACTCGAACGCAACGTTTTGGTGTCTGTAGCGCCCTCATTATGCCTATGCTGTTTTTTTCTTCGGATATTATTTATTGCCGCGAACGCGAAGCGAAGACACGAGAATCTGAGATATTCTCTCGTCCATATCAACACCCAGAAACCTTTCTTATGAAATCTGTTGGCAGATTTGTGTACAAATTGGAAAACACGGTATGTACATAGTGTTCGTAGGACATTATTTTCCAAAAAGAAAAGAAACCAACCGCGAATGACAACAGCAACTCGCACTTCGCGCCGGTTTCTACGGCTGGAAATACAACTAACTCACAAGACCACGTGACTTTTCGGAACCAGAATCTGGTTTCGAAAAGTCACGTGACCTTGATTTTTTAAAAAATGCTCAAAAACGGCCATATTAAGGATATATTTAATTTACTCTGGAAAGCGCTTCAGAATAATGTATGGGTCTATTTCAAAATAGCCCAACAAAGCCGGTGTGTCCCTTTAAGCTATGGGAGATCAATTTAGGTCCATGCTCCAAAAACATATGAAAATGGATTTCCAGTTCTGTACCTGTACACAACTGCAACCTCTCAAAGTGACATTGAGCTATTTGGGCTATGTTTAAACAAAACCAGAGCCACATACGTACACCAGCGACAACCTTTAGGGTAGGTAGAACAGTTAAAGGTAGAGTACATCATTTGCAGTGACCCCATATTTTTTTGGTATTTTTTTTATTTTTTATGAGTTGTCAAGAAAACCTTACTAAAAGAGTTAATAACCATGGAACCAAACACCACATAAATTTATTTCTGTCTAAAAAGGTATTTTGTGAGAAATTAACAACTGAAGGTGGTTTTCTAAAAAGTTTTTTTGCAAGAGACTTTTTTACCATTTAACTCAACACAAAAGCCATGAATGGATTTTTCAAGTTTTCTAAAGTATTACTGCCTGTATGTGGCTGAAATTTTTACACAGCAGTTTTATCAACATGGGGTTTTAATCACGAGTGGAAATAACGCCCTCTGTAACAGTTTTTACCAATCATGTACTCCACCTTTAACAGGCACTTGAAATTCAAAGAAATGCAAAACTGTTCCTGAATTAACCGTAAATTCTCAACCTTAATAATTAGGCAAAAATAAATCGACTAAATATATTTTCAATCCATTTGTGAGCAATCAACTTTGGCCAAATTGGATTTGGATTCAAACTAGAGCCTTCAAGTTGATGTACCAGTGCTGTAACAACCGAGCCATCCTAATTAGTCCTTGGTGAATCCCATGGTTACCATGTAGGTTTACCTTGCAAATTGAGGGCTTCTAACATGGCCAACACCATCACTTTTGCCGTTTGCCCGGATTGCCCCCATAGAGTTAAACAAAAATTGTAGCACTCAAATCGTCACAACATGTGTTTAGAGTTCATACTATGGTTGTCTATATTTAACTCTATGGTTTAACACCTTCGTGGAGGGAAACTCGATATCACATGCTGGCTATGTATACCTGGGGGTATTAACCAAGGTTGTTTTGACTTGAGCAGCAGCAGCGTAGTCCCACCCCACAATTGAAAAGTTGTTCATCCCCCAGTCGCACCCCACTGAAAATTTGGTGAAGGAGAAAACAATGGTAAAAGCGCAATTACATGAATTACTGCATTTTTAACTTTAGTTTGGATATTTGTGCACCCAGTACACACACCCCCCCCCCCCCCCCCCCCCCCCCCCCAACCCCCATTTCCTCTTCCTGGCTACGCTGCTGGACTTGAAACTTACGTACTTTATTCTGGAGAAACAGCTTGAAACTTGACTTCCGGAAATAAAGTTGATTTAAGACTTGAAAAAAACACTACATGAACTCATCAAGTCTCTCGCCCCAGAAACATAGAAAGCCATGACTTGATATCAAGCCTCCAGCTCCTGGCGAATAAATAAGAAAATGGCCACCTGTGATGAGATTAAGCTTTCACATGGAGTTAGTGATTAACTGGCAAATATTAAGAACTCACTTATGGGTCCGAGCAAGTTCCTTGATCTTTTCATATGTTATTTGCTGGCCTGAGGAATTGAGATCCTCCCATGCATCTTCAAGTTTCTCGATGTTTGTCATGTTATCGCCGCTGTCTTTATCCACATCCTCTTCAGGATCCTTTAGTGCATGTACACTGATCCAATTAACCGGAGAGCCTGCCACTCTATACAAATTATGTAAACCACAAGAATAGAAATTATTATATAAAATAAAGCTTTTGCAGATTCAGGAATTCCTGATATTGTGTAGCACAGAGCTCCAATCCGATGTGTGTCCGCTGGGCGCACCAAAGCAGACGCTTACGCGCGCGGCATGCATCGAGCATCGAGTGAATATCGACCATTAGAAAGGGTACGCGTACGGGAAACGTATGCGGCTTGCAAAATCTGGGTTGTTATATCACAATTTTGCGTGGCTGTTCAAGAAATGTGCGGATGTGTACTTGGTTATACTGATGTAAAAAGTCACATTACCTATGCTGTGCAGACAAAATAACCGCGCAAACTGTTGGTACATCCATCCAGTTTTTCCCAGCCGCATACGTTTCCCGTACGCGTACCGTTTCTAATGGTCCCTAGTGCTTCAAGTGCGTGTGTGCAACACGCGTGTGAGTACGGTAACAGAAAATAATGTCCAACAGTAACAAAAGCGCAAGCAGTTGTAAACGTAAATGAACTGAAGTTTTCAAAACCAAACAGACAAACAAATTGCGGAAATCCTACAAAATAAAAAAGGTACATGTATAAGCTTCATTTTATATAACAATAATAATATTGGATGTCTTTTCGGGTGATATGAAAATATGCCGCACTTGTCTTCGGCTCATTCGTGCGGTATATGTTCATATCACCCTCCAAGCCATCAAATATTATATAAATATTATATAAAATGAAGCTCTGTGCTGCACAGAGGCCCAATCCGATGTGCGTCCACGCTAGGCGCAGCAAAGCACACGTGTATACCTACACGCGCGTCGTGCATCAAGTGAATACACTGTGCGTGTGCGCGCAACGCACGCGTGAGTGCAGTAACAAAAAATACTGTACAACAGTAACATGCAAATGTTGGAAATGAACTGAAGTTTTTAACACCAAACAGACAAAAATCTTGCGGAAATCTTTCAAAACAAAGAGTGTATTTATAAGCTTCATTTTATATAACAATAATAATATTGGATGTCTTTTCGGGTGATATAAATACCGCACTTGTCATTATTTTTATGACTCGTGCGGTATATTCTCATATCACCCTTAAAGCTATCCAATATTAAGTAATTGCTGCAACAGAGACTAGTTTGATAGCATGGTGTAACACCGTTTAACAGGTGGCATCATATGGAGCCAGAAGGTGGCACCCGTGCAGCCGGCAGGTAGCACTCGTATTACTAGTGGCACCCATGCAGGTACTGGTGGCACCCGTGCATCCACATGTGCCACCCGTGCAGCCACCAGTGCAGCCACCAGGTAGCACTCGTATTACGTGGCACCCATACAGGTATTGGTGGCACCTGTGCAGTCGGCACCCGATGCTGCATGATACAATCTAAAAAGTCATTCTGACCACTGCAGATAGACCACACAAGAAATGACGTCATCGCTGTAAACAAAACCATGTGACATATAGGTCACGCAGGGGTTCATGGGATTGTGTAGTAAGTACTAAATAAAACAAATGTTATTGCGGTGTGGTGTTGGTCCATAAATTTGACATGGTACGTGCTTTGCTACCATACAAACCCGTCACCAAAATACCTCAGAGATTGTTTGGAGGTGGCTCTGCATCCCAATCAGTTGTGTACATTAAACTACATTGATGTATGCAAACACACAAAATGAGTAGTGCTTGAGCAACACGATCCATCATGCTTCGCGCAGAGTTTTGTTATTAAACAGGACGTCGTCTCGCTTGCGGGCTATTGCTTACACTGTTACTGTGGAAGGTGGGTACATTGCCAGGAATTTTTCTGCTGCCGATTCCAAGCTGGTTGAATGCTTCCTATTGGGATTAAACACCAGCCATCCACCCCTATCAGAAGCCGAAGCCTGAGCAGCCAGTTCTGGCGCTGTTAATTGCCGAGGAGGGGACATCTGATGTGACCACTTCTGAGGGACTGTGTTAGATGAATTGTCCTCCTTAAGGGGAGAACTTTGACGAGGGAAGAAAAATCAGACAAACTGCACATTAACAACATTTTAAAAACCAAACAGGTAGTTATATTCAGATTATATGATGTGAGTTAGTGTGCACCTCAATGAGCGACATGTTGAGTTTGTGATTATGTAGTACGTACTGTGTACGCACGACTGATATGGCTATTTACAAGCTTTTTTTTTATTAAATTGAGTCATATTTTATTTATTTCTGACAATAGATGATATAAAAAAATTGATGCTGCTAATTAATTATCAATGATTTTTATGTTTCATGTATGAAAGTTTGCTCAGATTTCAAAAAAATTGATACATAATGCTATTCACGTGACTTAAGAAGTGTTTTTTTGTTTGTTTCAAAACCGTGTCTCATGAAATGGGATCTGGATTTGTTCAGGGTAACCCTACCCTACTTCCAGATAGCTGAAAGTATAGGCCTGTTTTTTACTGAAATTATATTATTAAAAAAAGAATGACATAATTTTTCTCCCATCAAAAACGTGGCTCCAAACAGACTAATTTAACCAAGTCTTTTAACAGGAAACTGCAATTTTTTGGTAAAATCAAAATGTTTACCATCTCTGCACAATCAAGATGGCGTCCGTTCTCCAAACTGAAATTTCACCTTCAGTCAAAATTAAACATTGAAAAACAGGTACCGCAGCCGGATTCGAACCTGCAACCCCAAGTTTTCACCTATGATTGCGAGTTAATGACCTAAACCGCTCGGACAAGGTACCCCAATAATATCATTTCAGTAAAAAAAACAGGCCTATACTTTCTTCAGCTATCTGGAACTGGAAGGAACCCTACCCTTTCAGTACTGGTGATGAATTCCCCTTTACAAGGTTTGCACGATGTCCAGATTCCTCACAGTCACTGGTGTTCTCCTCCTCACTTTCTTCAGGAGAAATAAGCTGTACACAGCTGCATTCTTCCCAAATATTCATCACTTGGTTATTGTTGGTCTCAGAATCATCACTGGGATTCCACGTCTCAGAATTGCCTGTTGACAAAGAAGCTTTAACGGCAGGCTTGACAGCTGTTGAGAAGCTGGGCTCATCCCTGATTAGTTCAAGGGGTGGCATCTCATCACATTCTTTTGATAAAGCCATAGGCCTAGTTCACTGTGTCAGACAATCAAAAAAACATTTTGTATAGTGTCCAATCACCATAGAACTGTAATTTAAAGCAAGACAGAGAAAAATTACATAATCAGTTCGATTTAAACTAAAGGGTAGCCTACATCACCATGCACGGACACCAAGAAGGATTTTCCTTGTTTAAGCCCCGGGCACAACGGATCGTACAAAATGTTGTCGTGGCCAGATCTTGCAACATGTCCGAAATCTATTTCGAGTGGTCACAAGCAAGGGCTACGACACATTAAAGATGATTTGAAGATGGGGACGCGACAGAAGAAAAACAAATGTCGTGGTTATGTCCTGGGTGTATCGCAAGTCAGTCGTGGGACCATCGTGAGTTGTCGGGGGGGGGGGGGGGGGGGGGGGGGGGGTTCAGGTCGTGGTTCACTCGTGGGATGCGCGTGCGACTGTCGCAAGACTGTCGCACAACAGTCGTAGGTCACTCGTGGGACGCTCGCGCGTCCGTCTTCCGACTATATAACGAGGCCCGGTCTGTTGCCTGTTGTAGGACAGACTCACGACAGCCACAAGACATAGATACCACAAACAAAATCGTCGAGCAAACAAGGTGCATGTCCAATTTTGCATCACGACGGCAAGTCGATGCCACGATGCTCAAAATTGTGTAGGACTGTCTTGCGACGACCCCCGATGACCCACGATTTGCCCAAATGTTCTGTCGTGTCGTGGCACAAATGCGTCGTGGGTTCGTTGTGACTAAGCCTTTACTTCCAGATACTCAAAGTATCGGCTTTTTTTTTGTATTTTTTTTTAAAATTATGTTATTATATTTAAGCCGATACTTTCAGTATAAATAATGGAGTAACTATAAGACCCCTTGCAAGTTGCACGGCGGCCACGACAGAGGGCAGGTTTTCATATTTAAATGATGTGACAATAGATCCACAAAGTGCCTACTCGTGCATGACGCACTGTGACAATGTGACTGCCCTGCCATGGCCGCCGTTCAAGGGTAGAGAATACAGGGCCCACGCGACCAGGGGCCAATTTCATGGCGTTGCTTAGCACAAAAATTTGCTTAGCACAGGATTTGTTTGCTTTATTTTGCAAAAATGGATTGCCAGCCAAAATCGTAAGTGATGTGTTTTAAAAGGTATTCTCCTACTCTTTCGAAAAACACAAGTTGGTGTATAATTTTGGCTTGTAATCCATTTTATAAAGCAAATAAATCCTGTGCTAAGCAAATTTGTGTGCTAAGCAACGCCATGAAATTGGCCCCAGGGGCCAATAGACCGATCCAGTAAGCTCCGTCCATTTTGGAATTGACCAATCACAGCCTCAGGTTCAGGTAGCCAGAAAGTAGATCAACATTTTTGCTACCCGAGTCCTTAAAATTTTGTGCACAGAGCTACGGCGAAATGCAGCACGAGTGACGCGGAAACATCAGCGCAGAGGACCCTAGCCGATTTAAAACGGATTGTATAAGACTATCCAAACCTACTTTTAATCCCGAGAAAAACTCACCCAAATTAGCTTCTCGTTTTGCTATGTTGTGCATTCACTGCGTTTTAGATGTGTGTCGAGATGTTTTTGTTCGATCGCGCGCGTTACGCGTAATGCAGGCGTGTTGTACGTGCACGCACAAGACCGGATACTTAAAAGCACGTTTCGTTTTGGAGCATGCTGTTTCTGTGTGCGTGTTTCAATACGCGCTGACCAGGGCGCAGACGCTGATGCACGGCACGGCTACGCGACTCTAATGTAGGCCTACACGTGCCTCACAGGTGTGGCATATTGCTAGGCAATTTCTAAATGGGCGGAGCTTACAGGATCGGTCTATTTCATGGCGCTGCTGAAGCGCTAGCTGAAATTGTATGCTTACTGTAGCAGGCAAGTTATTATTATTATTATTATTATTTCTTTATGGTATTCATACAAGGCTTCCTCAATAGTGCTCATTGCACTGTCACTCGCAAGCGTGAGGAAACCCGTGAAGAATTGGAATTAGAAATGGCCAGAGACACCGGGGAATCCCCTTGCTCTTCACGAAAGAATGCTCTTGGATCTTTAGAGTGCGTTACCATTACCTAAAACGCTGGACCAACGGCTTTACATCCCTTCCGAAGGATGGAGCAAGTGTGGTTGAGTGCCTTGCCCAAGGGCACAGGTACCGCAGTCGGATTCGAACCCGCAACACCAAGTTTTCACCCATGATTGCGAGTCAATGACCCAAACCACTCGGGCACGGGTGTCGGACGCTTCGCCCCATTTCCACTTCGCCCCATGTCAGTTCGCCCCATACCACTTCGCCCCATCGCCACTTCGGCCCATTGCCACCTCGTCCCACCTATGCTATTTAGCCGGCAGTCAGTCAATAACATTGAAAATTATTTGTTCGTAAATTGAAGTTGTTTTTGAACTTGTTTTCTGATTTTGTTGGTTGGACACTAAAATCAATTTCAATGTAAATGAGGTCTTAGAACTCGGGCTCGAATCTTGGTCACATCAAAAGTTTTATTTCTCTACGAAAGTCCAGGATGTAGGTTTTTGTTTTCATCTGTTCTGGTATCTCCCCAGAATAATGACCAAGTGTTCAAAGCATTTCACGTTCGCGTTTTACGTGACCCCCCTACTATAATTAGGGGGTGGTGTTATTTTGCAAAAGTTATTGTATCAAATCAGTATATTATGGTCTAGGCTTACCTGAATCTGGAAACACCAACATTTGGCCCGTGGTATCGTTACAACCCCCCTGTACATATATGTCTGTTTGAAAGTTGTCTTGGTGTGCATGATGTGTATTATCATTTGTCTCTAATAAATTTAATATCATTGATATTGAGTTTCTTTACTGTATTCCAGGTCTTTACCAATATTGCGAGGCGATTTTGAATTTAAACAAACGCTAATTTTGGCAATGGGAGGTGCAAACTTCAGGTGATATGTACAGGGGGGTTAGGCTTGACTAAACAGTTTTTCATTGGTATTTTCTCGTTCATATTGAACATCTCCATATTCTAAGATGGGTATATAGAGAAGTTGGTACTAACACCACCCCCTACTATAATTGACTGACTGCCGGCTAAATAGCATAGCCATAAATGTAGGTATAGCGACTTGGAAAAAATATTCAAAATTACTATTTTGAGTAAAAACCATTTTCACACAAGAGACAAGTTGCAACAGATATCAAAAATACTTTTGTTGCAAAAATTCATCAAGAGGTTCCTATTTTATGCTTGTTAAAATATGTCCAATTTATGTGCGGAATCGTCAATGAAAATGAATAGACAGCAACTTCAACAATTGTGATGATCAATGATGCAGTTGCACATTGGTTTTTCTTGGTTAGTCTTAAATTCAAGCATTATATTCTTATCTTGTCCTTCAAGAGCAGACTAAACAGGGCGCCATCAACTGACAATAAACAGCGGTGCCAAGTAGAGCATGAGGGCACTATAGGCGCGGGCTTAGTTATGCCTATAGTCATGCCTGTATAGGTGTCTTGAATCAAGACAAGGTAGCTGACGGCACCTGCCAACTGCCGATTTTGGTGATATTTTGGGGCGGAAAATCTCACCACTGCACAGGTGGATTTTCGTGATATTTGTCACAAATACAAAGAAAACCTGCCCCAATAGGCCTGTACCAAAAATAAATCAGCCTGGCAATCTGCCGCAGATTAAATGACAGAAACTAAAGGCAGCATGATTTACAGTGCAATTTCAAGCAGCGGGTCCATCAAGCTTGCAAACTTCGGTTACGGATTTGACTAATAATAGTGTCATATGGAATTCCATATGTGCATGCCAATCAATCGGCGTCTTCTTTTTTTCCCGTCGTATTTTCTTTTTTAGTCGCATTTTTTTTTTCGTCGCATTTTTTTCTCGTCGCATTTCTTTTTTCGTCGCATTTCTTTTTTTCGTCGCATTTAATTTTGTTCGTCGTATTTTTTTTAGTTTTCGTCGCATTTTTTTTAGTTTTCGTCGCATTTTTTTTCTGTCGTATTTTTTTCCCCGTCGCATTTTTTTTTCGACTACTGCTACTCACGTCTGTTCAAGGCCCATTGAGATAACGGGCACAGACTATTTTTCTGGGCTTGGGCGCGTGATTCTACGCCGCCGGAGTCGACTAGAATCAATTCCACTTCGAATCGCGTTTCGATATTTTTTGAGGAATCAATTACCTGTATAAATCGATTCCCTGTCGAAATCGATTCCCTTTCATCTGGATTCTAGAACCAATAAATGAAATGAATGAAATAAAATTAAGCCGAAGGCATTTTTGTTATGGATCTGACCCTTGAACCACCCTGATGACAAGCTGAACCTGGTGCATCGTTTGTACTGGTGACGCGCCGTAGATCAACCAGTCGTCCAGGTACATGCAAAGGTTGACACCCTGCAGCCTGAGGTACGCTCCCACCGCCCTGGTAACCATCGTGAACACCCTGGGCGAAGTGGAAAGCCCGAAGTGGGGGCACGTCCATTCGTACGTCTGGCCCAGGATTTCGAATCTGAGCCAGCGCTGGTCTAGGGACGAGACCGGGACGTGCAGGTAGGGGATGCCCACCTTCCCTTGAGCGAGCAGCGTAGGATGGACGCAAAAGTCTCCATCCTGAACTTGCGGGGCCGTATGAAACGGTTCAAGGGCTCGGGGTTCAGGATGGGGCGCCAGTCCCCGGTGTGCTTGGGAGCCAAGAAGAACGTCAACCAAAACCCCTCGCGGAAGAGGGGGAGGGGGTCGACCGGAGAAATAGCGCCCTTGGCAAGCAGGACCGAGACCTCTGTCATAAGGATGACATCCTGGCCTTCTAACCCCCATCCTGTGTATAAGGGGTAGGTTTCGGTTAAGAAGTCGCTGGGGGTACCGCCGTGAATTCCAGGCGATAACCCCGAGACACAATCTCCAGAACCCAAGCGCCCGGGGAGCTGAGATGGCTGGCCACTCCGGAGCATACAACCGAAGGCGGCCGCCCACCGGAGGTGGTAAGGATCCCGTTACATGAGGGCATTCCGCGGCCGCCAAGCCCTCAGGACTGACGTTGCTTCCCCTTCTTTGGGCCCTTGCCCTTCTGAGAAGAACCCGGGGCACCGGACTGCTTGGTGTCCTGGGAAGTGCCTGATTTCCCCTGCTTGGCGGGCCTGCCAGAGCTCGAACAGGAAGGGCGCTTGCCCTTGCTCTTCTTGCTCGAAGGTTTTTTGGGAACCAGAAACCTTTGCCTGTGCTTGCTTTAGCGCTTGCTCACTCTCAACCCGCTCGGCCAAAGCGAGCAGGGAAGAACAGAACGCGCCTCCGAAGAGGGCGTCTTGTTTCTCAGGCTTGGTCTTCGAGACCTCAGAAGCCAGGTCTGAGCTTAGCGACCAGAGGGAAAAACATACATTTTTACGCCGGAGGTCAGCGCTATCGAGGTCTCCGTTTGCCGGGTTACAAGCGCCGTAGTCCGGAATGATCTTGTGAAACCCTTCACCGAGAAAATTCCAGACTTCTGGGGAACAGCCCCCGACCTGTCCCACAGTAGACGAACGTCTGTGGGCAAGGAGCATGCCTGGACCCGTGGAGGCGGGAGAAGAGGAAAGCCAAGATCGAGTTGGCCCTTCTCCGTCTACTGCTCGGGCGCACAGGACAAGCCGAGCTTCTCGGCCGCCCTACGCACCACAGCAGGGGTACACGCTGGAAGAGTGTCCACCTCCTCTGGGTCTATAGTGGCCGCCGGCGGGGCCAGGACGGATGTAGCCTCGTCAGGAGGATCGTTTGAACCCGAGTCATCCTCACCGCTGCTAGCCTCCGAGACATCGAAGGTTAGTGGGCGGTAGGAACCCGCGGAAGACGGGGCAGTCGATGGAACCAAAGGAGAAGGAGCGGGCGCATCCATCTGGGTAGAGGGCGCCGTTCCCGATGGACCTGGGGGCTCGTGAGCCGGCATTGACTGGTCAGCCCCAGTTCAACGGTTGGGCTGGACCCGACCGAGCCCCAACGATGGCCCAAGCCGGTTCTCAGTAGGCTCGACGCCTCCTGTCCCTGAAGGTACGCTATCCGCGGGACGGGGGTCACTTGCGTAACCGCCTTGCTCAGCTATCATACCTGGGCCTACCGAATCGGCAGTACCCCCTTCCTTTAAAGAGAGAGATGAGTTCCCGTAACAACAAAGGTTGTTTGGTAGCGGCCCCAACTGACCAAAGACCAGGGGGCCGAGCAGCCGGTGGTCGGGTCACGGCGTAGCCATAGTCCGGTGGAGCTCCCGCTAGGTCGAAAACCCGTGCCGGACTGGTCCACCCCGACTTGCCAACCAGGCTGGGGTGTATTGGTTACGTACTGCTGGGCAGCTAACTCCGAAGGGACTAGCTGTGGCAGGTACTCAGCACCAGCGGGACCCAGCCAAACTGGCTGACCCGCCTGTGCCCCGGTAGCATAAGCACCAACGCCATGTCCAGCTACCGGGTCTCCCGCGGTCGGGGACGGTGCAGTATACCCTGCGCTGAACGCGGTCGCGGGTGTACAAGGTCGAAACTGGCCGGGCCAGTTGGGCCATGAACGGGAAAGACCCCTGCCGCGGCACACCGCTTCCCGGCCCATGCATAATTCTGTTATCAAAAGTACGGTACCACGTTTCCTTTTCGAGATGTCGCTCCCCGAAAACTCTCATTTTTGATTATCGTGGTAACTTGTTTTCATTTTTGGCTCCCCATGGTGCCCACATGGATGGTTGGATTGACTTTATATTTTATATACACACAAACTAGGCACATGGGTTTGCTTCATATCAAGGACAAAGCAATTCCACCCTTTTTTGGGGCGTGGTCAAGGTTTAAAAGTGGGTCCGCAAATAAAAATGGCAAAATGAGCCTCCTCGTCTGAAGGGTGGTTCCCCCGATAGGTCACTACCCAAGCAATTGAAACTTACATATCTTAAAATACTGTATCCAATCTATCTTTAGTATAACATTTAGTTTGGTATCTTTTTTAAATCATGGTTTTGTGAATTTTTGTAAAAGGTCAATATTTTGCTCAATAACGCTAGTTTTAATTGCATTATACATACAATGTAGTATACAACATGTTACTAAAGGAGAGCAGTCTAATATGTCATATTTAATACCTGGTCAATTCTACAGGTTGTCAGTTCGAATCCAGGTGATGGCAATGTGAGTGTGCCCTTGGGCAAGACACTTTGTTATGGACTATCTGGTTTCACCGGGAGCAAATGGATACCTACATGTACATGTATGAGAGTGAAAGTGTTCTGTGTTTTATTGTTGGGCTCTCATCATGAGAGTCCAACAGGGCTGTATGCTCTCCAGTGAGACTAGTGACCAGGGGTAATAATGTGGGCACCTTGCTTATAGTATATTTGTGTGCATACTATAATGTTATTAGGACACGACAACTGAGTGGTGGGGTGCACTCTGTATGCGGGATGAACTCTAAATGCCTTCAAAAGTGGGCACGTGCACCCACAATAGACCGTGTAAGTTGACCTCGAGAACGAGCGGGACTCTGCGAGACTCGTTGACTTCCGGAGACCTTAGATAGGAATTATATCATGCGTGGGGACAGTTTCGTTACCATTTTGACACCACCTCAAAATTACCGATTCGGGGTCCACTATAAAAATCCTTAAAATATCATTTATCACCGAGTGTGCGAAATGTTGATTAAGCAAAAAGTTAATAAAATTTTAAATATTTCTGTGTCTGACATAAACTGGTAACCCTACACGTAATAGAAAAACCATATCGCCCTGACACAGCGTCGCTGGTAGTCTGCAACGGGTGCAAAAAATTTGCCGCAGTGTAGTTGCCGCGAATTCAGTGCATTATGACCATTTTCAAAAGTACTCGATTCGGATTCATACGGTCTTTGCGATTTCCGGTGAAAAATCAAAGGAGATCGTCACAACGTTAAAACCCCATCATGCCATTCCCGACGGGTCTCCGGAAGTGTGACCTGAAACGAGACTAACACAGTCTATAGGGGGTTGGGATATTTTATGTGTGTCAGCACTAGAGGGCCTTATCTTTTGTCGTCTTTTTTTGTTGTTGTTGTAATGCACATGGGTTAGCATGGCATACAGAGAGACCACCCTCCCCCTAATGACCGGTCTGATGAACAATATGCACACAAAGCTCATGACATAATCAAAGCATAATCAAAAACACTCTCCTAGGATCTTGATGATCCTTATGAAAAATGCATCTTTCCAAGGTAAAACTTAAGGTAATGAAACATCACTTTTCACTACATGTACCACAGAGACCGGGATTCTAGCCACCAACCTGTGGATTTCACCAAAATCTTGGATTCATCAGTCTGTTACAGTACACAACTCAGTTGTCGTGCCCCAATAACATATTAGAGTATGCACACAAATCTACTTCATGTATAAGCAAGGTGCCCACATTGTTACCCCTGGTCACTGGAGAGCAAACAGCCCTACATGTAGTTGCCTGTTTGACTCTCATGATGAGAGCCCAACAATCAAACACAGTACACTTTCGCTCTCATGTACATGTAGGTACATGTATCAATTTGCTCCCGCGGTGAAGCCAGGTAGTCCATAGCAAAGCGTCTTGCCCAAGGGCACACTCACATTGCCATCACCTGAATCGATTCTACTCGACTCTGGCGGCGTGAAATCACGCGCCCAAGCCCAGAAAAATAGTCTGTGCCCGTTATCTCTATGAACAGACGTGAGTAGCAGTATAGTCGAAAAAAAATGCGACGAAAAAATAAAATGAGACGAAAAAAAAAATGCGACGGAAATAAAAATGCGACGAAAGATATTAAATGCGACGAAAAAAAAAAATGCGACGGAAAAAAATTCGACAAGAAAAGAAAATGCAACTAAAAAAAAAATGCGACGGGAAAAAAAATGCGACGGGAAAAACAGGAGAATCTTTAAGCAAGTCGTTTTAATGGAAATTGGAATATTTAGGTAAAATCAAAATCTCTACACGTTCTACATACCTCCCTAGCCGTAATATTCTCAAAACTGGCGTACACACGTCCTTGAAACCCGAATCTTTCACGATAAATCACAGTAGTATGCATCCTGAGATATCAGGGAATTTCCACTCTGCAAAGCGACGTAACAATACCCTGAGGAAACACACGCAAATCTGTGGAGTGAGCCGGCTGTTAATTGTCTTGAGCCAACTCATGCCCGAGTCATTTTGATGTAATTTAATCAATTCGGTCATGTTATGCCGAAAAGAAACGATTGATATACTTTCCAGAAATGTCTGTTAAATTTTCCCACAGATCTTTTACATATCGGCGAGAGGAGAGGTGTCCGGAGGTTCCCCCAGCAGTCACCGGCCGATGGCCGGCGGGCCGCCGCTCAATTTTCGAGAAAATTGTAGCGCCATATCGTCCGCTTTTCCAACGGTCATCGGGCGGGAACCGGCCGGCGTCATCGCAGTCATCCGTGCCACACAGGCACGAGCGAATAATTGTGAACAGCGCTCCCCCTTGTCTGTACCGTGCTGGTGCTGGTGGCCCAAAGATCGACTGCGAGCAAGTCTAACACGAGACGCCGGACGCCATATTGAATCGGTAAAATACACCGTGTGACATTTACTGTGATTTCTCGTGAAAGATTTGGGTTTCAAGGATGTGTGTACGCCAGTTTTGAGAATATTACGGCCAGGGAGGTATGTAGAACGTGTAGAGATTTTGATTTTACCCAAATATTGCAATTTCTAGTAAAAAGACTTGCTTAGTTAAAGATTCTATTTTTAGCAACGAAAATGATGGGAAAAATAAAATGGTTCTATTGAAAGCGATATAGCCTAGGTATATATCATATCAGTAAAAAACAAGCTATCACTTTCAGTATTTGGAAGTACATGTAGTCCGCGGCGTGCTTTAGCATGCGTGTGCTTAAACATGCATTGTTGCGTCGCTAGTGTTAATAGCAAATTTGCCGCTGAAGCTAGCCGAGGTTACCTCATCATACTTCCAAATACTGAAAGCCGTCCAGGTCAAACTGTACGGCTTTCAAGAACAGCATTTTTCCCCCCATCAAAACCGTTGCCAAAATGGAATCTTTAGTTTACTCATTTTACAGGAAATTGCTATTTTTGGTAAAATCTGAATCTCCACACGTTCTACATACCTCCCTGGCCGAAATACTCTCAAGACTGACGTACACGGCTTCGTTTTTATCAATTTCACCATCAAATTTACATTCTGAAGTAGAACTTCAACTAATGCACGTTTTACTTCTCCACATTTCCACTCTCGGTGGCTGAAATCTGAAGTCCTGCCTGCGCTATGGCGCTCGCGTATAACGTGTCAAGCACCAGACCAGATCCAGCACGTACCATTTTTGGACGAGGGGGGATTTGTTTTAGCGTGCCACTGTGCGGTCAGTAAATGGAAGATTTACGTCAAACTACCACTAAACGGCTTTTTGTCAAAGCGACCCGCGTAGCAACTTTACGAGTGTAAAGTCATTTGACGTAAATCTTCCATTTACTGACCGCACAGTGGCACGCTAAAATAAATCCCCCCTCGTCCAAAAATGGTACGTGCTGGATCTGGTCTGGTGCTTGACACGTTATACGCGAGCGCCATAGCGCAGGCAGGACTTCAGATTTCAGCCACCGAGAGTGGAAATGTGGAGAAGTAAAACGTGCATTAGTTGAAGTTCTACTTCAGAATGTAAATTTGATGGTGAAATTGATAAAAACGAAGCCGTGTACGTCAGTCTTGAGAGTATTTCGGCCAGGGAGGTATGTAGAACGTGTGGAGATTCAGATTTTACCAAAAATAGCAATTTCCTGTAAAATGAGTAAACTAAAGATTCCATTTTGGCAACGGTTTTGATGGGGGGAAAAATGCTGTTCTTGAAAGCCGTACAGTTTGACCTGGACGGCTTTCAGTATTTGGAAGTAACCTCATCAGCTCTAACTTTATCATGTGGTTTTCTGTATAGAGCTGAGGACGGTAGTACTATATACCGGAAAACACCGGAAAACATACTAAATGCCGGAAAACACCGGAAAACATACTAAATACCGAAAAACATACTAAATACCGGAAAACACCGGAAAACATACTATAATACCGGAAAACATACTAAATACTGGAAAACACCGGAAAACATACTAAATACCAGAAAACATACTAAATACCGGAAAACACCTGAAAACACACTTGTGTATTGTGATTTTCCGCACACTTTCAAACGTTTGTATTTAAACTAATATAACTTTAATTTCTTCTGGAAAATTTCCGCTCATGTTCGTATTTGCAGAACTGGTGACAAGTGCTCTTTCTATAGGCCGTATTCCTGATGAACGCGTTCCTCCTGATGAGGGCGCTATTCAAGGGATCCGCGCCCATCGTGCGTTATGTTCGAACACCACAGATATCCATAAAAGATAGATAAGAAACGGAGGACGTACAACCGCGCCATCTCATTGCCATAGTTTTGGGCACCTTCATTTGTATAGTTTTGGGCACCATTTGCATTTATAAGTTTGGACACCTCATTTGCATGGTTTGAGGCACTTCCCTATTTAATTACATGTACACGTAAAACCGCATGCGCACTTTTTTAATGTTTGTTCCAAACCGCCTGAAACTGGTTACGGTGATGTACGTGCCATATTCAATAACACAGTCGTTTCTTATCTAGCTGTTAATAGAAATCTGTGGGCGGACACACAGGCACGTTTTTCCATGGTTATGGGAATTGTACGGTCTATATGGCAAAGGAATAAATCGTAGGTCAAACGGTGTTTTCCAGTGTCTTGTTAGTCTTGTCCCAAGACCGAATTTTGGTTCCCCATTCCACGCCCTGCCTACGCACTGTACCCACTACCGATAAAGGGCGCCATTCACACTTCGACCTACCGAAGTGTGAATGGCGCCCTCTTTCGGTAGAGGGTACAGCACATAGGCGGGGCGTGGAAGGGGGAACCAAAATTCAGTCTTGGGACAAGACTAGTGTCTTGTACGTTTTGCGGCATTTAGTGTATTTTCTGGTGTTTTCCGGTATTTAGTATGTTTTCCGGTATTTAGTGTTAGTATGTTTCCGGTGTTTTCCGGTATTAGTATGTTTTCCGGTATTTAGTGTGTTTTCGTGTGTTTCCCGGTATTTAGTGTGTTTTCGTGTGTTTTCCGGTATTTAGTATGTTTTCCGGTGTTTTCCGTTGTTTTCCGGTATTTTCCGGTGTTTTTCAGTGTTTTCCGGTAGGCCTATATTATAGTATCATGTATGAGGATACTCAACATGAACACGACATCACAAAACAAATGTCATTTTCTCCCCATGACACACTAATTCCACCTGAGACTTACCTAAACCTTGTCAGGCATAACCACTACGCAGGTCCTTGAGGGAAACAACAAGCCACGGTGAAGATTTAGCCTACATATATAGGCCTATGTCATGTATGTAGAATTGCAGCGAAAATAATATGCCGACATCGGTCACGTAGTCCAAGCGCTGCGCGTCGTCTGCTTTCAATATGTAGCGCACTCTCGTGGGGAATTATGTCCAGGCCAATGAAAAGCAGTCGCGCGCACGATAATAATAATAATGTTGTTGTTAATTTATGGCATCTTCGGCAACTAAGACCCTTTATGCCATCACCTATACGGTTTTAGCTTTAACTATACTTTATTATCAACTTTAGATGACGAAGAAGGAGTTGCAGTTTTAGAAGTGGGAGGAAAACCCCAGAGAAATCCCCGGGGGAAAACCCACGCGGTCAAATAGGGACTGCAAACCCAATCCACATGTAGGCCTACACACCCCGGCATGCCCGGATTCGAACCCGGGACGCCAGAGGTGAAAGGCAAGGAAAGAACCACTACGCCAACCCGACCGCCCTAGCTTAATAATAATGAGATTTGTAAAGCGCACATATCCACCCTGCAGGGTGCTCAGGGCGCTGTAAACAACAAGTAACTAATTCTTGAATATTTGCGACATCAAGTAAGTCTTAATATTTAGAATAGACTGGTTCCCGTCCACATATTCCACGCAGGAGAATATAAGGACAGTTAAGGGCGCTTCATCTTGATCTGTAATTGGTCGTCTTTGCGCGTGCGCATTGTGTTTTTTATATTTAAAAATTGGCCAAGCCCTTTGCTTTAGGCAATGTACTTTATTTACATAATTGGATATGTTCGACACGCACGGCCAAGTTACAAATGTCAGTGCAAAATCTGCGCACTTACTAAAAAAAAAATAATAATAATAACCAAGTGACTGGCAGAATTCTGCCCGTCATGGCTGCTCTTTACCGATCCCTATATTTTCGCAATAAGCGAACCAATCTATAGGGATCGGGAACCAATCTATATTTAGAAGCGATCTGAACTGCGGAGTGTTCTCAAGTATTGTTTATTATTAATTACCTCATGAATATTGATGTTGAATGCAGATGACACACAAATTTACATGCGTGTCAATCACACTGAGAAAGCTGATGCCATTTCACATCTTGAACAGTGCGGTTTGCAGTGTGAAAGCATGGATGTCTGCAAACGCAATGTTTACCGCGGTGCATTATGGGTGAAATGTAGGAACGAAATCTCTGCATCGCTATAGTTTGCACAATTATTGCATGGCCATTTTCGCCGCCTTTTGAGGCCTTAAAAGTTTAAACCATAGGTCCGTCGGGCTTAAAACTCACGCAGGCACAACTAGGTTGACACGAACCATTTTAGAAATTTGCGATCTTTGTTTTTGACGTTTTTTTTCCGGTTAGTATAGAGTTCACAAAGTTACGTGCATAGGCCTAGTCCGGTCGATTTACGGGAAAATTGTGCCTGACCTAGAATTAATTGCAATAGAATGCATTACAACACTGGCTGGTGTATACTAAAAATCTAATATTTTCTAATGAGTGGAAATGTGATTTTTATTTCACGCCAATTCGCGGTAAATTTCGTAAGTTTTTTAATCATTACATTGAGGCCGCTAATTCGTCTGTTACCTATCAGAAATCCGTTCACATTATGTAACAAGCTTCGGGAAACACGACTACTCGTAGCAGACGAAATATTTCCCGTCGTCTGCTAACAATGAGGCATTATAAACGAAACAGACATTTTATTTTCTATGGAGATGGTGATAAGGTCCATGCCAAAAACAACAAAGGAAAATATATCTTTTTTTTAAATATATTTTTTTTGTTAAAACACATGTACTTCTTGTGTTGTAAATGTGCTTATTACAAAAATAAATCCCAAAATTCGGCCATCCTCATAGAAATAAGAGCGTTTTTCTTAAGCGAGCACCTGATTTAGACACTGACGTCTGCTCGCAAGTGGTCGTGATTACTATACACCTACCATCGCGAAACATGTAGGATGGAGTACGTTACCAGACTCGTTTCTGAGACGTCGTCGTCTGCTCTCAAGTGATCGTATTATACTACGCATCCACGAAACATACTGTGGCGCGCACGCGGTGTGCGGTTGGTTTAGTCTCTAGCTCACAAATATATTTATTAACCTCGCACAGGGATGAGCGGTTATCCCTGCACAAGACGGGATAATCTACTGAACAGTGGACCTAACCTAGGGGCTGTTCGTTTAATATACCACCACTTTGCGAAAGAGAGACGAATTATTCAGTTACTAAGCAACCATCAACCTCACGGAACCTACGGGGTCTAATAAGGCTCACAGGCAATGCAATAATCCTCACGGGGTCTAATAATCCTCGTAGGGCAATGCAATAATCCTCACGGGGTCTAATAAGGCTCACAGGGCAATGCAATAATCCTCACAGGCCGGGGTCAAATAATCCTCACACAGTCAATAATTGCAGAGACAACAATCAATATGGTTTAATCCAGAATCACTGTTATAATCAATAAATGTACACAGGCTTGATTTAATAATAATGCAGAGTGATGCAGCGTGATAAACCTCACGCATAAATCAAGTTGGTAAACCTCACTGATAGGTGACTTCAATAAACCTCACACGTGAATCAACGTAAATGCAGTACAGGTAATCCTCACGGGTCATAGGTGGCTCTAATAAGCCTCACACGTGAATCAACGTAATTGCAGTACAGGTAATCCTCACGGGTGATAGGTGGCTCTAATAAGCCTCACTGGGGTACCGTAAACCTCAGTCCAGCTCAGCTCAAATACTGCCAAGCTTGGGTAAACCTCACGTGGTCAACTGCACCACGTGTTTACAATAAGTAAACCTCGCTGACTATTAGCAGCGACAATAAGCCTCACACTGTTAAGGAAATTCCCCTGGCACTGATTTGTGTGGGGCCGATCAGCAGGGCGAGTACACTGCACCCGGTAAACCTCAACGGGAAAGGCTAGCTCCGAGATTAGGGCTGCAATCGACCGTTCCCACGCTCATAGCGTAGGGAAACCGACATGCAATCCCTCCAACCACTCTTAGCTACGCCGATATCCCGACCTTAGGTTCACCCAGGTTCCGCCAGCTATAACCGGGTCCCACCCTCACCAATGCCAAGCTAGAATAACCTTACTCCGTGGTAAACCTCACAGTCACCACGTATAGTCAACCTAGTTGCATGTACTTAATGTGCCAATATGCCTCACGGGGCCTTGTAATCCTCACGGGGTAATGCAATAATCCTCACGGGGTAATGCAATAATCTTCACAGGGTAATACAGTAATCTTCACACTACTAGAGAAATGAGCAGCCAACGATACAGTTCGGACAGTTAACCCGGGACAATAATTGACCCTCACGGGACCACAAAGAGAAAGGGCAAATCTGCGAGAACGCTATAGGCAATGCGACACGTACCGTACAGGTTCGCCTCGGCCGTCCTGACAGGCTGGCCCAAAGATAACCTCAATATCGCCCGTAGCCTACACCCAACTTACGGATTACCTCCAGTGTCGGTCTGCCCACACACGGCACAGCGTCTTCGCAAAGCACGGGATATACACTGCAAATAATCAAACTGTACGGCGCACGTCACCAACTCTAAGTTCTAACTGCATAGTTAGGTGATCGGGCCAACAGCCCGATCACCTATTACTCTCGTACGATTTCTTTATTTTTTTTTTTTTTTTTTAGGTGATCGGGCCAACAGCCCGATCACCTATTGCTCTCGTACGATTTCTTTATTATTTTTTTGGCTTTTTCGTTTAGGACGAAAAAGCCTTTGTTTTCGTTTTGATTTTTTTTTTTTTCCGTTTATTTCTTCTTCTTCTGATTTTTTTCCCATAGACAAAGCGCATGGGCGTTGTCGGCGCTTTTTCAGGTTGTTCCCAAACATTGATCTTAACCAAACTTGGTGACATCAAAGACATAGTATAAGAGGTGTGCACCCAAGAATGGCTTCATTGTGACGTCATCAGTTACGTCATTATAACACTTTAAAAATGCCTAAAAAGCGGAAAATTGCCGAAATATGCACTTTTTAAAATGGTTCCCTTGCCCAAACCACATGACCCAGGGTTTTCATATTTGGCAAACATTTAAATCAGATCATGAGCTTCAATGTCCTTAGTGTAGGCATTTTCATCTGACCCTTCCTTTCTGGGTCAATCGAAGGTCAAAGTTCAGCCAATTCAAAAATCACAGTTTTTGTATTTGTTTGTACTTATGAAGCAATATTAGCTATTCAACCATGCTTGATTTTCATAAAACTAGGTACAGGCATGGGCCCCATCACAAACGTCCACCACCATGTAAAACGTCACCATGACGTCAAGGATTTCGTAATTATAATAATTTTAAAATGGCACAAAAGTGGATTTTTATCATGAAAAGTACCAAAATATGCATTTCGTAAAACGCTTCCCTGTATGAACCCACATGACCCAGGGTCTTCATATTTTGCATACATATATATCAGATCATGGGCTACAATGTTCTTCGTGTAGGCATTTTCATCTGACCCTTCCTTCCTGGGTCAATCGAAGGTCAAAGTTCGGCCATTTCAAAATTCACATTTGTTGTGTTTTTGTGTACTTATGAAGCAATTTTAGCTATTAAAGTACGCTTGATTTTCATAAAACTAGGTACAGGCATGGGCCTCATCACAAACTTCCACCTCCATGTACAACTTCACCATGACGTCAATGATTACGTAATTATAATTATTTAAAAATGGCAAAAAAGTGGATTTTCTTCATAAAAATTTGCAAAAAAATGCATTTCGTAAAATGTTTCCCTCTATAAAACCACATGACCCAGGGTCTTCATAATTAGCAGACATTATAGATCAGATCCTGCGCTACACTTTGCTTTGTGTAGTCATTTTCATCTGACCCTTCCTTCCTGGGTCAATTGAAGGCAAAAGTTCAGCCAAGTCACAATTTGCGTAAAACCATGCATAACCAGGCCATGCACTCGCGTTTTGCTACCGTGAAAGTGATATAGCGCCCTCATAGTGATACTTGTATAGCTAAAGAGAGAATGCGCAATACGTGTAAACATATATTACATGTACTTGTCTGATTACGAAATTGTCCTCCTTGGCCAAACTCTTTTTAATCTTAACAAATTATGTGCTCTGATTTCTGCCTTTGATGACTAATATATGTATATTAGTATTTCGAGTAAACATCGCATTTTCCATCCCAAATGTGAACAAAACAAACTAAAAAATGAACAGTTTAGAATTCGCAAAGGGAAATCAAAATTGCCTCTAAACTGAGTTTTCAGGATAAACTTTTTAAATATTTAATTTATAACGCCATGTGACATTATTAAAAATAGTACTAATTTTACAGTAACTTAATTGATGTTTTTAAAAGTGCAAAAACTGAAAATTGCCATATTTTCAAATCTAAACAAATCTTTTCTCAATCGATGAAGGCTTCTGTTCTATTTACATAATATACATGTTATTTTGTTTTATATGAAATTTGGCTCAAGACTCTCTTAGTATAAATCCTGAACCTACATGTTATGATACTCCTCAAGGAGCTAATTAAGTAATCAAAAGTTTTTACCTGCACCATGACTTGGTATCTCACAGTTCATCAAACACCTTGAAGTGGTAGATCTGTATAGCAGTACTTCCCCCACTCAGGCAAACTGACACAACTCAAAAACTGTTCATCATCAGTTATAAGATTAAATGAACATACAATTTAATGTTTTCCATATTCAAACATTCGTAACAAATCAGCCGATTCACCTATGATCGTGATTCCTGCGCCATATACGGTCATTAACAAAGGTATTTAACTGATGATCTCATAATGACGTCATCACGTGTCAGATTAAAGGTGATACAAATATTATAAATATAAAATATTAACAAATGCGAGCTACAACCTTGATTCCTTCCCATATACGATCACTAGCAAAGGTCGTTAACTTTTGGCTTTTCCGTTTATTTCTTCTTCTGATTGTTTTCCCCATTGACATAACGCATGGGCGTTGTCGGCACTTTTTGAGGTTGTTCCCAAACTTGAGGTTGTTCTTAAACAAACCTGGTAACATCAAAGACATAGTAGAAGAAGTGTGCACCCAACAATGGCGTCATAATGACGTCATCAGGTGTAAGTTTAAAGGGGATGAAATTTAATGTTTCCATATGCAACATTTCATAAAAAATCAACCGTTTGACCTACGATCTTGATTCTTTCGGCATATACGATAATTAATAAAGGTCTTTCAGATGCCCACACGCCTTCACATTTGACCTCATTCCCTATTGGTCAAACAGACTTTGCCTCGCCATTTGAAACTGGTAAGAGGTATTTGGATGGGGTCAAAGGTGTTTGAGTTCGACTAGGGTGGGGTATCCAAAAAATATCGCCATAACCTGTGAACTTGCTCACTTCCGGTAGAAACCGGAAGTGCATTTAAATGAACCTATTTTGTGAAAGTGGGGAAAGCTGCCGAGATGCGGTTGGTAGTGTTAGTGTCTAAGGTAAATAGGGTTTCCAAAAATGTAAGTTTCTACGTCATTCCATAAAAGGGCGCCCTCTAGCGGCGAAATTAAAAAGTCTTAAAATGACTCTTTAAAAGCAGTGTTTGCGCAAATTAGCCCAGTAGTGGTGATTGTAGAGTGCGTCGACCACCAAACATGTCTGTGTTGTTAAAACATTGATTACGTCATCAATCCTTCAAAGGTAACACATTAAAAGTAAACATTTTTAAAATTAAATACTTGATATGCTAACATCTAATTTTGCAAGCTAAGCATGCTTAAAAAAAGTTTTAAAAATTAGAAAAAGCCCTACGATCTGTTCAAAGAACAGACGTAGCTCTAGTTTTTTTTTTTTTTTCTTTTTCCACTCAAACGTTTCCAGAGGTTTTCTTCAAAACGGTTCAAGCTATCAACTTAAAACTTGGTAGGAACATCAACCCCAATGTGAAGATGTGCATACAAGTGTGACGTCATTGTGACGTCATTAGGTATCAAATTACAAACCAAAAATGACCAAAATATGCATGTTTTAAAATGCTTCCGTCTGGAAAACCACGTGACCCATGATCTTCGTATTTGACAGGCTTATATATCAGATCATGGCCTACAATTTTCTTCGTGTGGGCATTTTCATCTGACCCTTCCTTCTGGGGTCAATCTGAGGTCAAAGTTCAACGAAAACGAAAATCTCAATTTTTGCACTTATTGAGCAACAATGCCCATCAAACCAAGCTGAATCTTTAAGAAACTAAGTACAGGCATAGGTCCTATAGCAGACTTTCACCAGCGTGTTTAATATTATGATGGCATCAAGCGTGACGTCATCGTGACGTCATCAAGTATCAAATTACACCTCCCAAAAAACCAAAATATGCATATTTTAATATGCTTCCGTCTCGAAAACCACGTGACCCAGGATCTTCGTATTTGGCAGGTTTATAGATGACATTCTGTGCTACAACTTTCTTTGTGTGGGCATTTTCATCTGACCCTTCCTTCTGGGGTCAATTGGAGGTCAAAGTTCAACGAAAACGGAAATCTCAGTTTTTACACTTACCAGTAACAATGCCCATCAAACCAAGCTGAATCGTTAGTAAATTAGATACAGACATAGGCCCTACGGCAGACTTTCACCAGCATGTATAGTATCATGACGTCATCAGGTGTCAAATTACAAAAATTCAAAGGTTATTATTTTCAAAATTCATATCTCAAGAACCGTAATACTGTTCCACAGACGGACTACTTCTGTTATCGTAAACAGAGAGCCCCATATACTCCACACACAGCGCCCGTGGTTACTGCACATTCCTATGGGCACACACAACTTCCGGCGAGTTCGTGTCAGTGGTACACACTTCAACGCTAAAACGAATCGGGCTAAATAAGATCGGAACACTTCGGGTAAAGATTTGCGCGTTCTGATTGGCCGGTTGGCTTAGAAACGTCATCATCGGAAAAGAGTATGTTTCCAGCTAGCATGGGGTCCATTCGCGTACAAAATCGACCGCGGGTTGCAACTTTTGCGATCAAAAACATTTTTTCTCGTCCATAAAGCGATCCATAATCAACGTGAATCACCAAGCGACAAGGTATGTATACAAAAGTAGACATTAAACAATCCTACCATACTGACAAAAAGTCCGTAAGGCCTACCATTTGTCGCAAAAATGTACTTTTAGGAGGGCATGTTGAGCAGGAATCCGAGACTTCGCTCGCGTGCAATGTCCACACCGACGTACGACCGAGTTCCACGCCGTGTGTAGGGCCGGGACGTACGGCGGTGGTGTGCCCACTGCATACGCGATGATCTCGTAATTCCCGTGAAACAAGCAATGATGCAGCGTTAGAAAAACTGCGTTTTACGTCAATCTGTGCAAAATTGTGTGCCAATTTTGTAACTGATATTGAATTTATTAACATTCAAAGACAATACGTGATATCAGATACACCAATTAAAGATATTTAGTTGTTACTTAACAAATGAAGGCAAATAATTTGTTGAGTAATATTATTCTTTGTCAATTATTTTTGCAGCTTTTCTGTGGTCCTCGTCCTGTGACATACCACCAGTGAGCCTGAAGATGAAAAAGGGTAGTACGAGTCCCTTGATGATGCAGAATCGTCATCCATAGTTGAGCCTCCTGCCCGTAGTAACATCTGTAATTACTATTATTTGTAAAGATTTAAATATAACCTCTAGGCTCCACATCCGTTTGTTTTGATCAAAACATAAATTATTTATCTCTGAAGAATAATACGTCATTCTCTTCTCTGTTTTGTATTTAATGTAACTTTGTAAGCAATTTGGAAAGTTGTACAGTTTGTGTGTGGATGCGCTACCTGTCATTCTTTTTTGCTGCCCTCAATCCACACCTCTCCAAAATAGTATTGGCTTGGTAATTAACACATACAGTGATTGATTATGTCAATTAAATTATTGATGCAAGTCCCAATCTTGACTATAGACAGATTTGATTATATCAGTATCTCTTATCAATCTATTTTTCAACATTAATTGGGGAAAAATAAGGTTCCCTTAACAATCAACATTTTTGCATAAATTATGCAAATTATGGGATTTCAATATAAACTAATTATCTGTAGTTAAGCAGGTTTGATTATTACAATGTCTTGCATCATTTAATTAAAGTAAATACTTTAATTAAATGATGCAAGATGCATTGTAATAATCAAACCTGCTTAAGATAAATTTGAGAAAAATGAGTTTTCCCTTGAAAATTGACCGTTTTTTGCATAAATTATTAATTTATTATGCAAATGAGGTATTTAAAATATAAATTAATTATCTGTCCTTGTACATATATTAATAACTGTTGTTTGTACCAACTTTGGGCCATCCAGGATAGAGTTGAGCAAAGATATATAACCAAAAGTATAAGCCACAGTGACCATTGTCGGTGCCAAATTAGAAATAAAGAAAAACATAGGATAACCTTTGACCTGCCGATGAATTTTTACCCTGTTTTCAATTATCCAAACCGACTGTAGCTTCGCAATGCAAAATCCGATTTGAAAAAAAATAAACAGATTTCTTCTAGTCAATAACCACTCTTTCAATTGACACTGATTTTAAATCGATGTGGGCTTTAAAATAAAAGGGTTGAAACTGCCTAAATTATAATTATAGATACTTGAACAATTCTTTCACAACATGATAAGTCTAAATGAACTGAACAAATCATACGATGTCATGACCCCTGTGTGACGCCTACTTCCGGTCCAAACCGGAAGTTCTTCGAAAATGTGCAAATTTTTAGGATTTTTAATGCAAATAGATTCAAAGTGGTAGTGAATTTGACCATATTTCTACGGAACGAAATGTTTCCACACATGTGGACCTTTTGACTATACCATTGGTGACGTCATGACATGGACGGTGGTTACGTAATGTGGTGTCAAATTACGCAAATTTGGAGCCGAGATGTTTTAAAATGCTGTATCTTGAAAACTACAACAGATATTGGTATGATTCCTTCGCCACATTTAAGAACTTGATGTTCAACATATTGTTCAACAATTTGTGCACAAAATTGTGACGTCATGATGTCGTCACAGGTGTCACATTACAAGATTTCAAAGATTATTATTTCAACAATTCATATCTCATAACGGTGCAAGCTATCAACCCCCAGCTATGGCGGATATGCAGGGAGGAGATATTAGTTACCGGATTAGTGTATACAGCAGCCGATTTCACGAAACTTTACGCAATTGCGCAAGTCCACCTACGCCATAAGTTATTGCGCAAGTAATGGCGTAAGTGGACTTGCGCAATTGAGTAAAGTTTCGTGAAATCGGCTGCTGAACTTCCATTTTTGCCATTCCACAGGTGATAACAACGTCTGAAATTCATCACAAAATGTTCATTTACCCCGATCACCTGGCGTTTGTAACAACAAACGTCATACCTCTAGTTTTTTTTTCTTCTTTTTCCACTCAAACGTTTCCAGAGCTTTTCTTCAAAACGGTTCAAGCTATCAACTTAAAACTTGGTAGGAACATCAACCCCAATGTGAAGATGTGCATACAAGTGTGACGTCATTGTGACGTCATTAGGTATCAAATTACAAACCAAAAATGACCAAAATATGCATGTTTTAAAATGCTTCCGTCTGGAAAACCACGTGACCCATGATCTTCGTATTTGACAGGCTTATATATCAGATCATGGCCTACAATTTTCTTCGTGTGGGCATTTTCATCTGACCCTTCCTTCTGGGGTCAATCTGAGGTCAAAGTTCAACGAAAACGAAAATCGCAATTTTTGCACTTATTGAGCAACAATGCCCATCAAACCAAGCTGAATCTTTAAGTAACTAAGTACAGGCATAGGTCCTATGGCAGACTTTCACCAACGTGTATAATATTATGATGGCATCAAGCGTGACGTCATCGTGACGTCATCAAGTATCAAATTACACCCCCCAAAAAAACAAAATATGCATATTTTAAAATGCTTCCGTCTTGAAAACCACGTGACCCAGGATCTTCGTATTTGGCAGGTTTACAGATGACATTCTGTGCTACAATTTTCTTTGTGTGGGCATTTTCATCTGACCCTTCCTTCTGGGGTCAATTGGAGGTCATAGTTCAACGAAACTGAGAATCTCAGTTTTTACACTTACCAGCAACAATGCCCATCAAACCAAGCTGAATCGTTAGTAAATTAGATACAGACATAGGCCCTACGGCAGACTTTCACCAGAATGTATAGTATCACGATGGCATCAAGTGTGACGTAATCATGACGTCATCAGGTGTCAAATTACAAAAATTGAAAGGTTATTATTTCCAAAATTCATATCTCAAGAACCGTAATAGATACTTGAACAATTCTTTCACAACATGATAAGTCTAAATGAACTGAACAAATCATACGATGTCATGACCCCTGTGTGACGCCTACTTCCGGTCCAAACCGGAAGTTGTTCGAAAATGTGCATTTTGTAAGCGTTTTGAATGCAGATAGATTCAAAGTGGTAGTGAATTTGACCATATTTCTACGGAACGAAATGTTTCCACACATGTAGACTTTTTGACTATACCATTTGTGACGTCATCACATGGACGGTGGTTACGTAATGTGGTGTCAAAATACGCAAATTTGGAGCTGAATTGTTTTAAAATGCTGTATCTTGAGAACTACAGCAGATATTTGCATGATTCTTTCGCCACATTTAAGAACTTGATGTTTATCAAATTGTTGAACAATTTGTGCACAACATTGTGACGTCATGATATCGTCACAGGTGTCAAATTACAAAAATTCAAAGGTTATTATTTTTAAAATTCATATCTCAAGAACCGTAATAGATACTTGAACAATTCTTTCACAATATGATAAGTCTAAATGAACTGAGCAAATCATACGATGTCATGACCCCTGTGTGACGCCTACTTCCGGTCCAAACCGGAAGAGGTTCGAAAATGTACACTTGTTTAGCACTTTGAATGCAAATAGAGCCAAAGTGGTAGGGAATTTGACCATAGTTCTACGGAACGAAATGTTTTCACACATGTGGACCTTTTGACTATACCATTGGTGACGTCATTACATGGACGGTGGTTACGTAATGTACGTCAAATTACGCAAATTTGGAGCGGAGATGTTTTAAAATGCTGTATCTTGAAAACTACAACAGATATTGGTATGATTCCTTCGCCACATTTAAGAACTTGATGTTCAACATATTGTTCAACAATTTGTGCACAAAAATGTGACGTCATGATGTCGTCACAGGTGTCACATTACAAGATTTCAAAGGTTATTATTTCAACAATTCATATCTCAAAACGGTGCAAGCTATCAACCCCCCAGCTATGGCGGATATATAGGGAGGAGATATTAGTTACCGGATTAGTGTATACAGCAGCCAATTTCACGAAACTTTACGCAATTGCGCAAGTCCACTTACGCCATAAGCTATTGCGCAAGTAATGGCGTAAGTGGACTTGCGCAATTGCGTAAAGTTTCGTGAAATCGGCTGCTGAACTTCCATTTTTGCCATTCCACAGGTGATAACAACGTCTGAAATTCATCACAAAATTTTCATTTAGCCCGATCACCTGGCGTTTGTAACAACAAACGTCATACCTCTAGTTGTTGTTGTTGTTGTAGGAGTTGTTGGCACGTATGACAGGTTATGTCCTTTGTGCCACATCAGTATAGTTATCACAAAACTATAGTAATTAATGTTGAGGTGGACTTTGGTTTAGGACGCTGACATACTGAAGAAAAGCAGGTCGGAAAAAAAACTTTGCACTGTCAAATGATTAAAGGATGAAATGTAACTTGAATGGAAAAAAAGGGGAAAGGGCACGGCAAAAGGGGGTGGGGGTGGGAGGAAGGTGCTCGTGATCCTCCAGACATGCAGTACTGCAAGTGTCCCGCGAGGTTAGACCGTCTCCCTTGCAATTTAAGGGCATGACACCCCGCCGGTATTTTCGCAGATCCTATACCTCCAGGTGAAGAGGGTAGCACTGTGTCCAGCCAACCACTTACACACCATGTAACTGTTCCCCCACCATGTAACTGCAAAATTGTAGGTAAATCGTAATGCAAGTATACATCCCACCACTTGAAGACAGTAGTTAGACCCGGAGACTTTTACAAAACTACAGAAATATGAATTAAGCAATTAAAATAATGTACTAAGATAACGATTATATCTCAACCTTGCAGTTTTTAACAAATTGCAAAATATTATTAACATTCTGGCTTTCTCCCAGTAATTTTTTACAAGTCATATCCGTAACTGAAAAACCCAGTGATTTCTGGAGAGTAAGTCTGTGATTATTATATTTTTTACAATACAAAAGAAAGTGGGTTAGATCATCATAACAATGACACTGGTCACACTGACCAGTGGGATGTTTGCCTATTAACTGGAGAAAACTGTTTAGATTTCTGCAGACTCCTAGCCTCAGACGATGGAGGATGACCTCTTGTGACCGGGCAAGGTTCCATGAGGTAAAATGTGTTGGAATGTTGGGTTGAATTACTTTTAGAACAGACGGTTTAGAATCGTTCCATGTTTTTTGCCATTGTTGTTTTAAAAGAGTTTTACTAAGGTGTTTAACCTCTTCAGCAGATAATGGGATGTTGAAGTCAATACTATCTTTTTGAGTGGCTAATTTTGCAAGACGATCTGACTCTTCATTGCCTTTTATACCGCAGTGTCCTGGTATCCACTCAAAAACAATAGTATTGGCTTGGTTTCGAATATTAATTAATGTATGACGGATATCACAAACTAATTTGTTGTCGGGAATAGGATCACTAATGGCCTTGATGGCACTTAAACAGTCACTTAAAATACATGTGTACATAGGTTTTACTTGTTCCACCCATTCCAGTGCGAGTAGGATGGCAAATAGTTCTGCAGTATCAACAGAAACTTCATTATTAAGACGATAGTATTTACAATATTTGAGATATGGGATAAATATACTACAACCTGTAGCATTAATATTAGGATCTCTAGATCCGTCAGTATAAATATGCAAAGCATTTTTCCAGGTAGTACAGATAATTTCTGTGGAAATACTACATTTATCATTATTATCTGTAACATTTTGGGTACGATTAAGGATATCATAGGACACATGGGGAGAGGTATAATGCCAGTAGGGCAAAATGGTTATGTAAGGGGGGAATTTGAGTTGCCCCTTTGATTTGTTCGAATCTGCTTTCAAAAGGAGTTTTATGTGATGTGTCCAACCATTTAACAGCATAATACTGTTTCTGCCAGTTATCGTTATGAAAATTAACATTAGAGTGATGTTTGTGCATATTAAGTTTAGTTCCATAAAGGTTGCATAGAAGATGTCGACGTAGTTGTAGGGGAGGGTCCCCACATTCAATCTGTAACTTAGCAAGAGATGTACCACACGCTGCCCCAGTACATATTTTCAGAGCTTGATACTGAATACTATTAAGACTATTTTTCAGTGTAGTGGAAGCCGAGTCGAAGGCCTCGCAACCATATTCAAGCAGAGGTTTGATTAAAGCTGTATATATGTGATAAATATTCTTACAGTCTGCACCCCTATTGAGTCCACTAATACACCTGAGAAGATTAAGTATTTTCTTACATCTAGTAATTACATAATCTATATGCTGTTTCCAGGTTAATTTACTGTCGAAAATAACTCCAAGGAACTTGGCAGAGAGATCTACTTTAATATTAACATTATTTAAATTAAGATTAACACTAGTATTTCCTTTGTTACTGAATAATACACCGACTGTTTTAGAGATGGAGATTTTAAAGCCCCATTTCTCAGACCAACGTTTGATTTCATTAATGGCAGATTGGATTTTCTTTTCTAAAAAGCTAGTGTTTCTATTTGTTTTCCAAATGGCAATGTCATCAGCATATTGTAAGATATGGCAACCAGTTGAGTGAATGTGTTCAGAGATGTCATTAACTGCAATATTGAAGAGTGTGGGGCTGATGACGCTACCCTGTGGAACGCCATTATCTGGTTTATAAACATCAGACAAAGTCCCATTAACTTTAACTTGTATTTTTCTATTACTAAGGAAGTTATCTATCCACATAACAATTTTACCATAAATACCAAGAGAATGGAGCTTAATAATAATGCCTTTAGGCCAAAGCATATCATAAGCTTTTTCAATATCAAAAAATACATTTAAGGTGCTTTCTTTATTGGCAAAGCCTTTGTTAATGGAAGATTCAAGTTGAATGATGTGATCTTTAGTGCTTAATCCTTTACGAAAACCGCTTTGCTGGTTACTAAAAAGGTCATTGTTTTCAAGAAACCAGATTAGTCTATTATTAACCATCCTTTCCATGATTTTACAAACAGTAGAGGTTAAAGCAATGGGCCTATAAGAAAGTGGGTCAGATGGGTTCTTTCCTGGTTTTAAAATAGGTATAAGGATAGTATCCGTCCAACTGGCGGGGCATTGGGACAAATGCCATATCATATTAAAGATAATCAATACAAATTCTTTAGCTTTCAAAGGAAGATGTTTTAGAACAATGTTACTGATTCCATCTTTACCCGGTGTGGTACTCTTGCTGGTGTCAATTGCTTGATTAAGTTCAGTAAGGTTAAAAGGTTCATTAATGATCTGATCGCTGTAAGTGTTAATAATCAAGTCCTTTTCAGCCTTATTCTTGATGTTTACAAAGGCTGAATTACAGTTATCATTACTACAGACCTTAGTAAAGCATTCAGCCATATAATTAGCTTTGTCTTTATCATCGATTATATTGCTACATGTATCTTGATCGTTTTTGAAGACAGGAATAGATTTATAAGATCTAGGGTTGTTAAGAGGCTTTATTTTCTTCCAAATCTTGCGTTGAGGGGTGCGATAATTAATTTCACTACCAAAGCTATCCCAGTCTTTACGTTTAGCATCTTTAATTGTTCTACGGGCAATGGCATTACTTCTTTTATAAGCTATTAAATCATCTGGGTGGAGAGTTTTACGAAGGGTTTTAAGAGCTTCTTTTTTATTTTGTATAGCTACTTTACAGTCATCATTCCACCATGATTTTGGGGATCTCTTAGCATTATCAGGATTAGTTTTAGGGATAGCATAATTGGCAGCAGCCTCAAGTTGTTGAATGTAAGTGTTATACACCGTGTCGATGTCATCATTAGTATTTGGTCCAGTTATCAGATCATTGCAGGCATAGTGGAATTTGTCCCAATTTGCTTATAGGCCCATTGAGGTGTTAATTGACGAGAATTGTAATGACACTTTCCAGTGTCGGCTTGAATAATAATTGGGCAGTGATCACTACTCCAAGAATCATTTAAAACTTGCCAGTTAGATTTAATAGCAAAATTAAAGCACAAGGTAATGTCTATGCAGGACATACTACCTGAGGGGTTGATTCTAGTGCCATTACCATTATTTAGGCAAACAAGATTACGGCTAATTAGCATATTTTCAATAAGTCGTCCATTTTTATCTGTGTGATCACTACCCCAAAGAGTGTTATGACTATTAAAATCACCGCAGATAATACAATCTTTATCTATTTTATCAAAAAAGTCTTTTAGAATATCATCTTTGAGTTCAAGACAAGGATTATATACATTTGCAACTTGCCACACTTTTTTATTTTCACTATAAACATTTGCTACCTGAAATTCGAGAGGACCTTTTGAGTTATACACTATATTAAAGGCGAGCCCTTTTTTGACAAAAAAGGAGCAGCCACCACCATGTTTCTTAGTGTCTGATTGAATTCTATCATTTCTATAAGTGTCATAACCCTTTATGTTATAATTCTTGTCTTTAGTGAGCCAGGTTTCTTGAGTACATACAATGTCGGGTTGTTTATTCCAATTATTTAATGCGTTTTTGAGTTCACTACCATGAGCAAAAATAGACTGGGCATTCCACTGAAGAAGTAACATGATGATCAAGAAGAACATGTCGTAATGTTTTTCTTTCCCTTTTTAGGTTTTTGGCTTGGATTTTGGGTTTGTGAGTTTGGAGGGCTCTTGCTTTTTGCCGAATCTTGTTTCTTAGAGGGTTGTCCTGAGTGCCCGAAGTAGAGGCAGATGCAATGTTTGTGCGTTGTCCTCCTTGATCGTCTTGTGTTTTGGTTGTAGCATGGAAGATGTGCTCGACGAGACCCTTTATGGCTATTTCTCTTTGCTCCCGGTTCTTAACAGACTCAAAGATTTGCATGGCTCCCATCAACATCTCGATAAGAGTATGATCCGGCTGGATAAAAGATGAAGATGGTTCGGTTTGTGTTCCTGTAGCTGCTTCAGTTTGTGTGTAGGCATCAGCTTTACTGGGTTGAGATCGAGGCTGGCTTGGGGGAGTTGTAGTTTTTCTCTGGTTGCTCTGGGGACGGGGTGCTGGTTCTGTGCGAGTGGCGTTTCTTTGGAACTGTATGTCAATTGGAGGATGTGATGACTGTGAGGGTGTGTTACTGTTGGGGTCAAACGAAACGTTGGTTTTTATGGTTTTTGCTGCTTCAGAGTACGAGATGTTATATGTGACTCTGATTCCTTGTATTCTTTTTTCCTGCCGGATTGTCGAGCATCCTGCGTAGGCCGCAGAGTGATTGCCGCCACACCGACAGCATCTGACCATCTCTTTTTGTTTGCATTCTTCAAAGCTATGATTGCCGCTGCATCGAACACATCTGACCATTCCTCTGCACTGGTTGGCTACATGACCCAGACGCTGACATTTAAAACATCTAATAACCGGGGGAATGTATGGCTTAACCTTGAAGATTTCATACCCAACCTGGATTTCATCTGGTAGTGAAGTCATTTTGAAAGTAAGGCACATTGATAAGCTGTCCTCCAGCTGTCCGTCTCTTTTCCGCTTTAATCTACGGGCTTCAGTAACGCCAGACTTCTTACATGCCTGTTGAATTTCGTCTTCACTCACGTCAAGCGGAATTCCTGTGATGACACCCTTGCTTTGTGTTTCTGATTTTGCGAATTCTGCATTGACTGACCACGGGCCTAGTTGGCTTATTCCTTTTAGTTTTTGAGCCTGTGCATGTGTATGACAACGAACTGTGATGCCACCTTGGCTGTTTTTTGCAACATTCTTAATGTAATTTTTGCCGACGCTGTTTAATTCCTTAGCTATTTTGACTGGGTTGATGGATGCTAGCCTAACATCAGGTGAGGTTATGATTACAAGGGTAGGGTACGAATTTACATTCCTGCGTTTAGATTGGTGATTTACAGTGGAGCTCGAGTCTGAGTCACTATTTTCACTATAGCTTTGAGAGTGTTTTGGTCTTTTCTTTGCCAAATTTGTGTTAAAAGTGCCATTGGATTGGCTAGACGAGCTGTCTTGAGATTGCTGTGCTTGGCTAATCAGCCGATCTAGCGTCGATTGTGGTTTGTTACCTCTGCTGGATTCACCTTGTCGAAAATTTTCTTGCGACAGCTGATCGTACCACTTGTCAGAGTCCATTTCCGATACATTTTCATTCTCGTCTTCTTCCATGATCCAACAAAAAATAAATTACAAATTTACAGGATAAATAAGTCTCCGGGTCTATTCTACTGTCTTACCTTTAAAGCCAAAATTAACTGGTGTAGGCCTATCGTAATAGGGGCCTAATAAGAGAGGCAAATCGAAATTGCAAAAGGAAATTGAAAAAGCACATGAAAAGCCAAAATGGCGTCTACGAACATTCCAACGAACGTTCACGATAAGCTAGACTTGTTGCACGTCCAGATTCACACGTCCGACCGCGTCAACGTCCCAAGCGAAAAACCTAACTGCATAGGTCCTTACAGAACGACGCCATACTGCATAAGTGCCAAAATCACATGGCCAGCGCCCAGACATAGAGCAATGCGCTCTCCTGATTGGCCGCCGCGCGCCATGCATTATTCATGACCTAGACGCGCTACAAGTCTGCTGTGAACCTGTTTCGCCACACAGGCCCCAGCAGAGCTTAATCCGTCCCGGATTAAACAGCTTAATAAACAAAATTCGAAACAGGTCGTTATATAACTACTAGATAAAACAAAACATCAACCAAAAATATATGAAATGAGCTACCCTTGCAATAATTAGTCTCACACCTGGGAGGTAGTTTCATTATACAATGCATAACCAGTTTCAAAAGACTTATAAAAATACAATTTAACCTCTACTACTGTAGCTCTTCCTTTTATAGCGAATCGCTAACTCTGCGGTAAGTTATAATACACGACTTTGAAGTATTTACAAATTTAGACAGGAAAACAGAAAATCAAGGAAATCAAAGTTATATTACACTAATTAAGTGGCATTCACGGGCGTATGATTAAGAGTTCGTGGCTAGGTTGATCCGTCGACGTCAAAAGTTCCTACTCCTGGATGCTGTATTTGTTGGCGTCCACTGGCTGCCTGAATTTCAGGTCTCGCACCTCTTCATGGACAAGTTCTCCGTCGAGATAAATCTTGCGGTGGACCTTTTCCTCGATCATCGCCATCCTCATTCGTTTAGGAAGGGGGCTCGATATCCTCCACGTCCGCCGGGTCTTCGTACCCGTCTGGCTCAGCCAAAGAAGTCGGGTACGAGGGTAGCACCGAGCTCGTAAATTGAGTCTCTTCCTCAGCCGGTTCGACGCTTTCCCCTTCTTAGAAAGGACCTCGGCTTCCCGCTTGGCCGGATGTTTGCCGACGACCGGGCCACCAGTGGGGAGATTGGACAAGGGGATAGCGAAAGAGCGTCTTGTCGGGTTGCGCTCTGGCTGGCTGGTGCGGAGGCCTCTCCATGCGGTTGGCAAGCCCATCTTCCGGTCAGCTGACCTCTGCTGATGGACACCGAAAGGCCGTCGCCGCGTAAGATTCCTTCCTTCCCAGCCGTCCCCTCGAGTTCCGCCACGTTCTCCGGGTGACAAAACCTGTAGTGACGTCGTAAGTTGTCCCTCCGCTTGTCTTGGTAGTGGCAATGTCCGCAGCAGAAGAATAGCGGCGGCCCGTGCACCAGCTTCCTGTGTCTCCACAGATTCTGCTTGTTGGTAAACTCCCTATTACACTTGAAACAACGCACCGCCATCGACAGATCTGTCAAGAACAAAACATCAATCCCACAATTCCAGGTTAGTAACACGCTACTTTTAGGTGACTATCCTATTCTCGATACCTCACTGGTAATCGACGCTCCCTAGGAGGGTACCTTATTTGAGTTTTCTTAGGGCTACAACTAGTGGTTTCAACTCTATCAGGATTCTCCTGAACCACTATTTCCTCTGCCTCAGGGACTCCTGGAACCTCTAGTGTTGGTTCCTCCACCACTGTCACGTCTACTGCCTGCGGGCAGTATGTCCAGGCCTTTAAAGGTCTGTCAGTGTAAGGTTTTAGTCTGTCCCCATGTACAACAGAAACCTTGCGTCCAGGCTTTAACTGGATTCGGTATGTCACATTCGAAAGCCTCTTGACTACTAGGTAGGGGCCAACCCAGCGTAGCTCCAACTTTGGAGACTTCCCCTTCCTCCTGGTTCTGTTGTATAACCAGACAAACTGACCTTCGTCCAGCCCTTTGCCATGCACCTTACGGTCATAATTCCGCTTTTGGTATCTGGCCTCACGCTGGAGACACTCTCTGGCTCTCGCTTGAGCCTCTTCCAGATTTTGCCTTAACCTCAGCGCAAAATCTGTCTTCTCGGAGTCCTCCACTGTAGGACTACCAACCAGCAAATCTACTGGCATCCTCAGCTCCTCTCCGAGCATCATCATGTTCGGAGACTCGCCAGTTGACTCTTTGGGCGTGCTCCGATATGCAAAACATGCATACGGCAAGCACTCATCCCAGTCACGCTGGTTCCTCTTAGGCTCGATCATCATGGCCACCATGTTGATCAGAGTCTTGTTGAAACGTTTCACCATCCCATCGGACTTTGGGTTATAGGCTGTCGTCCTCGTCTTGGAGATACCCAAGAGACGACACGTCTCGGCAAACACCGCTGACTCAAAGTTTGTCCCCTGAATGCAATTCCAACGGCATGCCAAACCGACAGACAAACTCACTGACAAACTTGTTTGCCACCGTCTCAGCCTTAGCATCAGGCAGAGCGTACGCCTCAACCCACTTGGAACAATAGTCCCCGACTACCATGATCCAAAAGTTGCCACTGTCATTCCGGGGCAGTGGCCCCAGCAAGTCCATGGCCACTCTTTCCATGGGCTCGCCTAATAGGTACTGCTGTAGAGGGGAAACCCTCCTTTTGGCAGGAGATTTCCTCCTCTGACACTGGTAACACTGCCTTATGAATGACCTCACATCCGCGGTCATTCCAGGCCAGTAGTACCTTAGCTTTACTTTAGCCAATGTCTTCTTGACACCCAGATGGCAGCTGGTCCGACCTCCATGTAGCTCCTCAAGTACTTCCTCTCTGATTTGTTCAGGAAAAACCAGGTGCCACCTTACCAACTTGCCATCGTCGGACTCCCAACTTCTGTACAACACACCGTCTCGTAGCGCCAGCTGGTCCCACAGAGACCACAGGGTCTTATGTGCCCAGGAGGTAGGCGACACAGTCTCCCAATTTGGACGACCATGAGGTTCCTACTTCGCGTGCACGACCCAGCTCATGGTCTTATCGCCAAGCTGCGCTTCTCGGACAACCTCATTTGGCAAATGTGGTTGAGCCACTATGCCTCTCACCTCAGAGGTTGGCGAACTATGGTCAGCCTCACGTTGACCTCCATCAACCTCGTGTCCGGACTCCTCAACGTCCTCTGACGTCTCGTCAGACCGATTACATTGTTTACAGACCTTCCGGGACAATCCGTCAGCATTTCCATGCTAACGCCCAGGTCTGTGCTCAATGGTCACGTTATACTTGCTAATCACCTCAAGCCACCTGGCCAGCTGTCCCTCAGGGTTCTTAAAATTAAGCAGCCAACGTAGGGGGAAGCATGGTCGGTACGAAGCAATACCTTTTGACCATACAGGTATTGCTTAAACTGCTTGAGATAAACAACCACCGCCAGTAACTCCCGCCGAGTCACACAATAGTTCCTCTCGGGTCTGCTTAGTTTACGGCTAGCAAAGGCAAGGACCTTTTCCTGGCCTTCCTGGATCTGGGATAGGACTGCCCCTATTCCATCTCCGCTATCGTCTGTATCTAGGATGAACTCACCGCCTGGATTGGGGTATGCCAAAACAGGAGCGGTTATCATCCTCTGCTTCAACTCGTCAAATGCTTCTTGACAAGCATCTGTCCACTCAAACGCACGTGACTTCTCAGTCAGCGCGTGAAGTGGCGAAGCTATCTCAGCAAACCCCTTGATGAACTTCCGATAATAGGAAGCGAGGCCTACGAAGCTTCGCACTTCCTTCAAACACTTGGGCGTTGGCCACTCAGCCACGGCCCGAACCTTCTCAGGATCGGTAGCCACGCCCTCCGGTGACACCACATGTCCCGAATAGGTAACCTGCTTTTGAAACAAGAAGCACTTGCTGGGCTTCAGTTTCAAACCAGTTACTCTTAACCAGTTACTCTTAACTCGCAATCGTTCAATCTCCTCTTCCACGGTCTTGCCAAACACAATGACATCGTCTAGATAAACGAGCAGGATCTCCCATTGGAGACTCTTCATTACCTTGTCCATCAACCTCTCAAACGTTGCAGGGGCGTTGCAAAGACCAAAAGGCATACAACGCCACCTATACAAGCCGTTTCTAACCACAAAGGTTGATTTCTGGCTGGCGTCCTCATCGAGGGCTACCTGCCAGTATCCGGATGCCAAATCCAGAGTGGAGAACCACTCCGATCCGGCCAAAGCATCTAGCGTCTCGTCGATACGCGGCACGGGGTAAGCGTCTTTGATCTTATTCAGACCTCTGTAGTCGACGCAAAAACGCTTAGACCCGTCCTTCTTCCGGACCAACACCACGTTTGCAGCCCAGGGACTATCAGATGGTTCTATAATCCCTCTTTTCTGCAAATCTTCCACCTGTCTCTGTATTTCCTCCTGATCACAGGGAGGATAGCGCCTCAACCTTTACTTGCTAGGCCTCGCATCGCTTGTATCGATGCGGTGCCTAACAAGGTCGGTGCGCCCAATGTCATGTTCGCCAGAGGAAAATACGTCTTGAAATTCTACCAAACACGACTTGACCTCTGCATGGTAATCCTCAGTGAGGTTCACCCGGCAGCGATCATACAAATCGTGCAGGTACTCAGGGAGGTCCCGATCAGCCTCACGCACATGCTGCTGATCGACTTCACCTATGGGGTCAACCTCAGCGGCCGCAATTATGCCCGCAGTTGTCCCCTTCCTTACAACACGTTTCTCCTCACTCGGATTGAATATCCGCAACGGTAGAGACTCTGCTTTAGGTTGTACCAGTGATCGGCCCAAAATTAACCCTCGCTGAGCCAACTCGCCCCCGCCCTCGACAGGTTCAATCACGGCAGACTGTCCCAATGCCTCACAGGTACCAACCACGGTACCAGGCACAACAGCCTCATGACCTGCCGGGATCTCGGTGGTCTCAGCGACTACTACTCGACCAACGAATGGTTCGCCAGTACCGCTGGTACATTCCGACCGTGCACCGTTCAACCTCAGCTCGAGTCTACCAAAATCTAAGCTACCTCCCGTAGGTAACAAAAAGTCCATCCCTAAAATGCCATCATACTTCATGTCAGCAAACATTACCCGAATCGGGTAAACTGTCCGACCCACTTGCAAATCAACCCAGGCTGACCCCATGACTTTCAAGGGAGTCCCATCGACTTGCTGAATTCCGACCTCATTGGTTTCTAGGTCGGGCCGTTTTTCTTTAGGGATCTTGTAATAGACTCGACTACTAATCAACGTGTCAGTTGAACCTGAATCAACCAAAAACCGACACTTCTCATCCCTCACAACGCCATTGACAAATAAACCGTACCTAGGCCGGAACAAATCTGCCTCCGTCATCTGGTTCACGCCTCTGGTGAGGTTTACCTGTCCTTGGACCTCGTCCCCGTTTGAACCCTGGAAACCCCCAGCCTGCCCGCGGGTCCTCCGGTCGGCTGGCTGACGTTTCCCTGCTCCTTTCTTTCTTTTCGAGGTTTAATACATTTTCGAGCGAAATGACCAACCTCACCACAGTCGAAACATTTCAACGGACCTGGTTTTGTCTTGACTGGGTTTGGAGGCTGCCTTTGCTTAGGCTCTCCCTTACTTGGGCCTTGCTTGGTGAGTTCATTCAGCAACTCCACCACCCGGTCCATCTTATCTGCCTGCAACCCAAGGTTTTTTTCCACCTCCTGTAGTCGTTACTCGGTACCCGAGTCAACGGCTCTGGCAAACCTCGTGGGTTTCCTTTCCACCTTCCTCTCCATTTCAACCTTCTCAAAATTCTCAGCCTCTAGGGCGGCTCGTATCGCCTCGTCCAATGTCTTTGGTCGAGCGCGATAAATGCCTTCCCTCACGGCTTGACTATCAACGGCGTCTATGAAATGGTTCTTCCCCAGGCGCTCACGTGCCTCTTCGGTAATTTATGGGTAGGCCTTTATCGTCAAATCACGGACGGCCTGTCCCAACTCTTGTAAGCTTTCTTTTGCTCCCTGCCGTCGGTGTCTTAACTCTACCATATAATTTTCGGCCTGTTGGCCAGGACCGAACCTTCCCTTCAACACCTTCACCAGTTCACTATAAGTGAACTTCTTCGACCCATCACCCAGAATCCGGAGTGCATCGCCTTGAAGGCTGGCAGCCAAAAATTCGGCAGCCTCTTCGTCACTCCACTGATTCACCTTAATTCATACACGCCTCAAAATGTCGGTAATAGTCATTCCGTTATACCGGTCGGGGGTTATGGTAGGCCTGTGAGGCTTACCTCCGTGAGGTTTACCATAAACCTCACAACCAGGCAATTGTGCCTCACTTCTGAGTTGCTGGCGGCCCACTCCAAGAGAGTCACCCCCACAATAAACCTCTGTCATTAGGTTTAGCAGTTGGACGAGTTGCAAAACTCAACAACTCACGGTGTAGAGCTCGCTCCTTCTGTGCAACATCAACCTCACGGTCCTCAAAGGGGTTTGTACAAGGACTACGTGAAGGAATATACCTCATGTGAGGTGTACTCTCCACGTGCCTCGTCTCCCTCTTGACCAACTCAGGTGACGTATCAACACAGGAGTGCTCCCGTGCCTTCAATGAGGCATACCTCAAAGTGAGGTTTACCTCCTCCCTGAGGAGTAACGTACCTCACTTACACATTTAGGCTGTACACCCTGTCTGACAGCCTTTAACTCGGCTGAAAGCCGATCTCGCTCCCACTGTAACCACTGAACCTCCATTCTAGAGCGGTTCAGCTCATCAAGGACAGACCTGCGGTCAGCCTCACTGTCCTTAGTGTTACTCATGCTGGGCTTTCCTCCTCGTTAGGAAACTCGGCCTCTACAACACTCTCAAAACTTGGCCACTGGCCACTGGGTGATGGTGGTACCTCACTAGTAAAACCAGGCTGATGAACCTCACGGTCAAAGCCTTCTAACTTTACTCTAGGCCACGTATCAACCACGTAGCACAACACGCCGTGACCTCGTTACAAATAAACCTCACAGTGGACCTCAATGAGGTTCGCTCGCAAAATTTCCCCGAATGGGTTACTCTTTATTACGCTGAACAAATCGCCAACAATTTCGCAAAGAATCCCACTTCTTACACCATTTGTGGCGCGCACGCGGTGTGCGGTTGGTTTAGTCTCTAGCTCACAAATATATTTATTAACCTCGCACAGGGATGAGCGGTTATCCCTGCATGCACAAGACGGGATAATCTACTGAACAGTGGACCTAACCTAGGGGCTGTTCGTTTGGTGGAAATATACCACCACTTTGCGAAAGAGAGACGAATTATTCAGTTACTAAGCAACCATCAACCTCACGGAACCTACGGGGTCTAATAAGGCTCACAGGCAATGCAATAATCCTCACGGGGTCTAATAATCCTCGCAGGGCAATGCAATAATCCTCACGGGGTCTAATAAGGCTCACAGGGCAATGCAATAATCCTCACAGGCCGGGGTCAAATAATCCTCACACAGTCAATAATTGCAGAGACAACAATCAATATGGTTTAATCCAGAATCACTGTTATAATCAATAAATGTACACAGGCTTGATTTAATAATAATGCAGAGTGATGCAGCGTGATAAACCTCACGCATAAATAAAGTTGGTAAACCTCACAAGTGATAGGTGACTTCAATAAACCTCACACGTGAATCAACGTAAATGCAGTACAGGTAATCCTCACGGGTGATAGGTGGCTCTAATAAGCCTCACTGGGGTACCGTAAACCTCAGTCCAGCTCAGCTCAAATACTGCCAAGCTTGGGTAAACCTCACGTGGTCAACTGCACCACGTGTTTACAATAAGTAAACCTCGCTGACTATTAGCAGCGACAATAAGCCTCACACTGTTAAGGAAATTCCCCTGGCACTGATTTGTGTGGGGCCGATCAGCAGGGCGAGTACACTGCACCCGGTAAACCTCAACGGGAAAGGCTAGCTCCGAGGTTAGGCTGCAATCGACCGTTCCCACGCTCATAGCGTAGGGAAACCGACATGCAATCCCTCCAACCACTCTTAGCTACGCCGATATCCCGACCTTAGGTTCACCCAGGTTCCGCCAGCTATAACCGGGTCCCACCCTCACCAATGCCAAGCTAGAATAACCTTACTCCGTGGTAAACCTCACAGTCACCACGTATAGTCAACCTAGTTGCATGTACTTAATGTGCCAATATGCCTCACGGGGCCTAGTAATCCTCACGGGGTAATGCAATAATCCTCACGGGGTAATGCAATAATCCTCACGGGGTAATGCAATAATCTTCACAGGGTAATACAGTAATCTTCACACTACTAGAGAAATGAGCAGCCAACGATACAGTTCGGACAGTTAGCCCCGGGACAATAATTGACCCTCACGGGACCACAAAGAGAAAGGGCAAATCTGCGAGAACGCTATAGGCAATGCGACACAGGTTCGCCTCGGCCGTCCTGACAGGCTGGCCCAAAGATAACCTCAATATCGCCCGTAGCCATAGAGCAATGCGCTCTCCTGATTGGCCGCCGCGCGACATGCATTATTCATGACCTAGACGCGCTACAAGTCTGCTGTGAACCTGTTTCGCCACAATACAGACTGAGGAACGTTACCAGACTAAGTTATTATTCTTAATGTTTGTCTTCAAAAACTGCTTCAAAAACACCTTTCCACTCAAAAGAAACAATTCGATTTTTAATATGTTGTTTATGAATGTTGCGGCCTAGATTCATGTTATTATAATGATTTCTATTGCAATTAGTTCTAGGTCAAATCGTAAATTGACTAGACTATAATATGCTATGCGCTATGCATACAACGCACGCAAACTAGAGATGCAGAGATTTCGTCCCCACTTTTCACCCATAATGCACCGCGGTAAACATTGCGTATGACGTCATTGCGTTTGAGGTCTATTGAATAAAGGAAAGACTGAGATCCTCCACATCAGATCAAAGTTTGCACGGAGCTCATCGCAAGTTGACAGTCTTCTGATCGGGTCTGAGCGAATAGAATCAGTTGACTCTGCACGCAATCTCGGTGTGATTTTCGATCATACTTTCAGCATGACACCTCATGTGAACAACAATTGCCGGGCTTCTTATTTAGCTCTTCGCAAGATCGGACAAATACGTAGGTACCTTGATTCTAGTTCCACTGAGAAGTTGGTTCACGCGTTCATTAGCTCGAGGCTGGACTACTGTAACAGTTTGTTGTTCGGCCTTCCAGATCGCGAGATAAATAAACTCCAGCATGTACAAAACACGGCTGCTTGGTTGGTTGCGGGTGTGAGAAAACACCAACACATCACACCTGTGCTTGAGCAGTTACAACAATGTATATATACATGTAGATTGGTTGCCAGTGCGTAAGAGGATCCAGTTCAAACTCCTATACTGCTCACCTACAAGTCGCTGAATGGGTTGGCTCCTATCTATATCTCCGAGCTTATAACCGAATACAAGCCGACTCGATCATTGAGGTCCGGTGCCTCCTATACTGTCTTCAGTTTGTTAGGACACGTACATCATTCGGCGATATATCCTTCATTGCGGCTGCACCCAGGTTGTGGAATGAACTTCCTATGTCAATCAAGTGTGCTGGTTCTGTACAGAGTTTTAAATCACTTATAAAGACTTACCTTTTTATTGTGTAATTTAGATTAAATAGGTATGTGCAATGTTTTATAGATCTGCTATTTAATTATTGTAAAGCGCATTGGGCCTGGGATGTCATGAGTATAGACATGGAATGCGCTGTATAATAATTGACTATTACATGTATTATTATTATTAATATACAAATTGGACTGCTGTTCTCGAAGACCCGACCCCGCCACTACAATATGGATGTCTTTTGAGGACTCGTATACATGGCAAACTCCTTGTGAAAAATGACCCTGAAGATGCGTCACAAAATCGTAATTTTGCGCGCCAATTTCTTTGAGAGGAATATATGGGTTTCTTTGTGGCTGTTCAGGAAGTGTGGAAGTTTTCTTGTCATGACAAAAATCACTATGCTGTGAAAGACTAGTCTTTGTACGTTGCGTTTGTAGTAAAATCAGACTTGAAAACCTAAATGGAAAGTACATGTAGGCCTACTGCACAGAACATGCATGAACATTTAAGCTTATGTACATGTAGTACGTGTACGGAGACCCGGGATTTGCCTTGTTATAACCTATAAACCAAGTATAAATGCTGGTTTGAGGATAACAACGGAATTAAAGAAACACATTTTTTACCGTACATACACGTTGCGAAAATTGCCTTTTCATGGGAAGCTTTAGAGGTTTTTAATTTAGAAAATACAGTCATTACATTAAAATTAAACTGTCCTGTTTTGTTTAAAGTAATCACAAGCCTTGACAAAACTTCTACTCGTGTCGAAATTCCTCCGCAAAGTGGCCCTCCGGATCGCAAGCCGTCCGCTCCAAGAAAGGATGGGAGCTCAAAACCATCCGAATTCTCGCTCATCACGCGTTCACATATCACCAAGCGGGGAAAATATGCTAAATATTTTCTTTCTACACCCGCTATTGGCTTGGTATTTTAGTTTTGATGTATAGGCCTATATTCATTTCATGGGAGGGCTTTTTCTCCAACGAGTCGGGGCGAAACAGTTCTAAGATCACGCACTAATGAATATGCATTTTATTTGACCTCATGGTGTGGCGCCTGCGCATGAAATTAATGTCGCCGGCCGGCCTAGACTGGTTCCCTTGTCCACATATTTACTTCCCCTCCGTCGTATATGAGGACAGGTACACGCCGCCATGTTTGGCATAAATATCCAGGAATTCCTGGATGTTTATGCAAATTAAAAGGACTGTGTCACGGTTTGCGCAAGCGCCAAGCAGGCGCCCAGAATACAGCGTGTTGCGCGCCTTCGTTCGATTTGGCATCGCGCGCGCTATGTAGCGGCGGCAGCAGCGGTATTTTTACATCGACAGCAGAAGATATGCCTGTAAAATTGCTGTCAGAACCAAATAAACATACTGGTTTCGGTGGGAATCAAGGTTGAACAAATAGCTCTATATCCAACCATGTCATTCATATCATTCGATGGGGTTTCTGTCATGTTTTGTCGAGTTTTTTTATGCGATAAAAAACTTTTTTTGAACAACGGCCGCACTGTGATATTGATGTTTGGCGGCTTAAAAATACGGCAAACAGCGCCATTTCAAGTAAAAAGTAATGTATCAGTACAAACCTGGGCGTTGACGAGTACACCACTGCCAAAATTACTAAATAATTATAAGGGATGGCAAAGATTGAATAGGATATGCAAAACCCAGCGACAAAATTAACGATTGCAAAATTCACTCGTTGTTGAGCAAACTCTAAAAATAGATCATGCATATATTTAATACAACGACCAATCACGCGTGGTAATACAACGGCCAATCACCCATGGTTATTGCTCGGCGTGTGCCTGTCCTTGTATAGCGAGAGCAGCGTAGTGCACATGGACAGGGGACCAGTCTACGGCCGGCCGTGCAGCGAGCTGGAACAGCGGTGTGGTGTAGTCTTGGCTTAAGACTATTGTAGTCGATATTGGTTTGTGTACGCGTTGGCCATTCCCGGTAGTGCGCCCTCTTGCAGCACTAACAGACCAGCTCTTTGCGCGACTATAGTCTTGGGAAATCCTCCCTGAAGGTTTAACCTTTTCTTTGTTTTTGCCTAGGTTTTCCTAGGAAACTAATCAGCGAGTGACTGGAATACAGCAGCGCGTCGGAATGTAGATTGGTTCCCGATCCTATCGCTTATTGCGAAAGTATAGGGATCGGTAAAGCGCATGACGGGCAGAATAAATTCTGCCCGGTCACGTGGTTATTATTATTTATGTTTTTCAGTAAGTGCGCATATTTTGCATTGACATTTGTAACCCGGCCGTGCGTATCGAACATATCCAAAAGTACATTGCCTAAAGCAAAGGGCTTTTGGCGCCAATTTTTAAATATAAAACACACAATGTGCACGCGCAAAGACGACCAATCACAGATTAAGATGAAGCGCCCTTTACCTGTCCCTATATTCTTCTATGTGGAATATGTGGACGGGAACCAGTTTAGTCGGAATGCAGCGAGCGACCCAAATACACCGCGTGCACGCGCTTCGAATGGTTTGAAAAATATAAGGCGGCTTACAAGAAACATCGAACATGACCGTTTTATCGTTGCTAATATTTTCGGTGGCATAATTTTCTTGGCTAATGTTTGCGAATATGTTTACAAACATGTTTGCAAAGGCGTATGACATCGCAAAATACATTTGTTTATGAAGATAATTGCGACATTGCAAATATTTGCAAAGATATCTGTGGTATGCCATGTCCCTTGTGTGCCATCATAAAACCCTGTGCAGCTATTATTACTAGATTGGTTCCCGATCCCTAAGTTGGGTCGCTTATTGCGAAAATATAGGGATCGGTAAAGGGCAGCCATGACGGGCAGAATTCTGCCCGTCACGTGGTTATTATTACTATTTTATTTTTAGTAAGTGCGCAGATTTTACATTGACTTTTGTAACTTGGCCGTGCGTGTCGATCATATCCAATTATGTAAATAAAGTACATTGCCTAAAGCAAAGGACTTGGCCAATTTTTAAATATAACAAACACACTGCGCACGCGCAAAGACGACCAATTACAGATCAAGATGAAGCGCCCTTTACCTGTCCTTATATTCTCCTGTGTGGAATATGTGGACGGGAACCAGTCTACTATTATTACATAAAACGGTACCGCCCCCAATGCTGAACTTCCGGCAGGATTTCTTGGGCCAAGACTAACATCGGTGTTGCCTTGTGTGCAAAGCTAGTAGATGTGGCGTGACGGCGTGACTGTCTATAGTGTGTACAAAGGAATGTCAATGCGCGTTGGTTACCAGTCCACATGCGGCCAACCAGTCAACTTATTTTTAGATCACGTCCCATATTAGTCTGGTACCCGGACCAAAAATTGTTTGACAAGACTGAATTTAAGGTCCGGCAGCCGCCAATTCCGCCATTTTGAAACATGAGGAATTCCTCCTTTTTCCGAAGGTTCCCGAAGTTACCTGAATGCACGTCCGGTCGTCCGGACGTTACCGTTAATCGTCGGGTACACTTCGTCATTGTTTCGAGAATTTGAATTGACGTTGCGTGCACGTACGCGTGTTGCTGCGTGTGTATTTATGGTGATGCCACGGATTTAAAATTATACCCAGTGGCTGTCAGTGGCTATAGTTACGGGATTGCAACAGCAGATTAAAACTACATGTACAATATGGAGCTAGCTCACTGGGTGATGCAGACAAGGTTTGAATTTTCTTTTCGATGCTAGCCTACATGTATATTAAAATGGGCATACATGTATTTAATATTTTAAGGTTAATATATTAAATTTGTATTGGTAAAATATGGGATAACCCCTTTCAAATTGTTGTACACTCATGCCATATAGCGCGCAGCGCGCTTTGAAAATTAACGGTTATGTGCTTCTAAAAATAAATGCATGACGTAATGCTTAAAGTGCTATTTTAAACACCACAGTAGCCGGTCCTCATATTCAGTCGTATGTGGAATATGTGGAGCGGGAACCAGTCTAGTCCCATATTTACTTCCCTTCATCTTATACGACGAAGGGAAGTAAATATGAGGACAGCTAACCAGTCTAGTGTTGAGTCTGTATTTTATCTTACGGACGGTCTCAATTCTGCCCCACGATTTCACCGAAACTAGACATCGGATCGCGTATCGATGCGTACTCTTCGGAATATTTGAACATTGGGGCGAGTGCACCTATATTGAGCAAATATCAGAGCCAGGGGACAAATTTTATTTGCGTGAGTTTTCCACATATTTGGAATTAGAAACGGCTCCAGGGCGGAGGATACAACGCCCTGTTCACGGGTCTAGAGCTGAGGTTACCTTAGCTACTCTTAAGCTAGCAAACGTTTAGAAGTGCTTAAGGTTACGGTCACCGTGAAATAGCCGGAGCTTCTGTTAGCACAAAATCGGCTGCTAAACAGCGCCATGAAATCTCCCTGTGCTCCACGCCTCAGACCTCCTCAGTGGCGGATCCATCACCATCTTTCGGCTGCAGTGCAGGCGACTACAAGCTTCCTCCAGTTGTGACGGTCCTGAGCCATTGATGTTATCTGCTCAGTTTGTAAATATCCATCAGGGTCTCCCAAAAGTTGCTGAATGTACTTCCACGCTTCCTCCTACCATGTGCTGGAACATACATGACATATGTTTTCACAGGTTCTGTGTTAGGCAGGCGCAGAATGTGACCCAGGAATTTAAGCTGACGTGCTCTAACCCGAAGGATGAGTGGAGCTGTGTTGGTAAGGTGATACACAGTTATATTAGACACTCTATCAACCCTTTTGATGTTTAGCATGTGATACCGCATTCAAAAGTTTATTTAGAGTCTTCGCGACCTGCTGGTCCATGTTGAGATCACGCCCGCGAAATCGCGTCATGTTGTGGAACCATGCTGCGGTAGCAGACGTTGCCGCATCTGCAGCCACATTCGAACAGGAACCATCACCAGAGCACAACTAAACCAAACATTCAAAGTACGAGCTACATTAATCTCCAAGACCAACAGCTACATATAAGTGATTGAATGCAAAAAGTGCCGCAAACAATATGTGAAGAGATGCAGAACTGACTACATGTCCACCTCAATGGACATTGTAGCGACATGAAGAAGTGGGCAGGAAACCAGCATTGACTGCAAAGGTTCAAAAACAAGATCACCAGCAGCGACGCGGGCGGATTCCAGTGTGGAACATTCGAGTGCAGGACAGCAGTAAATTTAGGAGGGCAATCGCGTTTGGTCAGGATGTTCCACAAGATTACACGGCCAACAACAGCAAAGTAAATATTTCTATGCCACTTCATGCACTTGTCTTAATTGCAGAACTATAGCCAAGCTACGAAAATCGAGTCAGTGGCATTGACGCGGTCTTTAAAGCCGGCCGTATACACCTTGCGTTTCGTCCGTGATTCGATCACGATAGCGCATGTTGTGCAGTCGCATCACTAGGTGTACGGGTTTTGCGATGCCTTCCGATGGCAATGTGGTCACGATTTTGTGTCCGTCGCAACGCAATCGCTGAATTTCGAGCATGCTCGAAATTTGGCGTGTCTGTGCAATCGCAACAGAGTCGGAACGCAAGGTGTATGGCCGGGTTAAGGAAATCAGGCTGGGACGCGGGAATGACGACATTTGCGACGAACTCAAGAAGTCATGGGAGGAGGGCACAGGCAAGTATCTTCTCAGTTTCTGCAAGCAGTGGGTGCCACGATAGTTGCTGCAATCCAGCTTGTCGCCTTATTTCTTCATTTGCACAGTGACAATGTTTGCATCTTTTCATTGTTGGAGAGGACCTCAATATCTCAGACATTGATGATAAACTCATGAAGACGCCTTCAACGCGGTCCCCTTTAATAGGTTTTCTTGGTGGTCCGTCAGGCCAAACAGTCTTGCCCGTCTTCAGGCCAAGACACGCCTTACGTACTTTTGGGGTCGTCTGCGTCCGATCAAGACCCTGAACGGGCGGTAATGTGGAAAGACTATCCATGCCGATCTTTGACGAGGGATGGCACAACCACAAGGACGTATAATAGGAGGGTGCAAGTTCTGCAAACAGCGACATAGGCCGACTTGGTGCAGTCATAGGAATGAATTTGTTATGAAACTCGTTAATGTCGACAAAACCAATAGAGTCCTACACAGAGATGCCTGGACCTCAAAACGAAGTCGAGCATATTTAGCACGAAGACTTGAAGATGTGGTATTATCTTAGGGGAGCGGTATGGGCCTTGTTCTTCATTTGAGAGCTCGTGGTTATGTGGCGTTAGTCTTGATGTCGACGTCGGGAGAAAGGCCAAGCACGGATATGGTAATGCATGCTTGTTCGGAAGGATCGTCAGCTACATTCTGGGTATACCAGTGATATTTTTCAGAGCAACAGCATACGCAGGATCATCAGCTACATTCTGGGTATACCAGTGATATTTTCAGAGCAACAGCATACGCACTGATTTTAGGAGTGCACCCCATAAATCAGGTACCCATAGGAAACAATGCTAAATGCCCAATGTTAAAAAATCATTTTTTAAAAAGGTAGAGCTCCCATAGCGTACCAGGAAAAAGCAAGACGTCTCGTCTTTTGAATTCTGTTTTTATTA